>JABASC010005530.1:0-10072 GCA_019776185.1 Plutomurus gul
AAACAGGATAGGGAAGGGTAAATTATCTTAGAAAGGATACCCCCCAGGTTCATCAAATAGTTTTCCTGGGTACGCGCCTGGGTAGACAGTTTCTTTCCGGCTCTGGGTTATTTTTCTTCCACAATGTGTGCCACTAATCATTTTCACTTGCGTCAATTCAATGTGATTTCCATGTGTGAATTAGTTAGCCACCAATTTGCCGGCTATGCTTCCATTATATTATTATATTTCATTTTTACGCTTTGTGATATATTTTATATGTATTTTGGTATTTGAAGAGTTGAGATTGAGCCGATGGCCGGCTGTTAGGGAGCCTAATCTAACTAAATATAAGAAGGTTGCTGTATAGTGGCCACACTTACGGGAATGCGATTATCCTTCCACAGAGACAAAGTGACCTTTAATGTTTACATTATAGAAAATGGAACAGTGCTCGATTGGCTTGCTTTTGACGTTAGTGCTTGTCTTCAAACTGGCCATTCGTCTTCTGTTATTTTCAATTATCTGCGAGAAAAGCTCTTGATAGGAATTTTACGGGACACTTTGAAAGGTTTTGGCTGTCGCAATAAAAGAGCAGGAAGCTTAATGGTCTCACAGTTTCTGTCACAAAGAAAAAGTTGTCCACGTTTTAACGGAGGTGCACCAAGAACCCATTTCTGCAGGAAGATATTACAAGGTTCGTCTGAATGTACATAGGACAGCAAGCAAATATAGATACATATACATTAAGTGGATATATATTATATAATATATTTTATAGAGGAGAAAGATGACTGTGCTGCTGTCATCCAGTCTCTGCTCAACATTTGTTTTCAATTTGTTGTCTGGAGTCGTATTGCCCTTTAAAATTGCTCTTTCCTCTTTACTGAAAAGTAAGTTGTCCTTAAAAGATTTTAGGAAATCTGACATTATTTAGGTGCGTCCTAATTCTCTAGAGGATTTTTGAATGTGCAGTACATATGATAAGGATGAATAAGTAATTTCGTAAGGATTTCTCTGTACGTAATACTTATGACGGCATTCACGTAACAAAAACTATGCTTCAATTTCGAGACTGAAAATGTCAAAAATAATTATATAATGCAAGGCGGACTAATTCTTAACTTTCACCTATCGTCTGCAGACACCCTGAGTTTTTTTTAGAAAAAAAAACAGGGAAAATGTGCTTCGACAAACTCATGACCCAATTCTCCACCCCGGCGTAATAAATGGGGTGACTAGACCGGTTATAGGTATTTGCCAACACTGACTATAAAAGTGGAAATAGTATACGTATAGGCTCTTCTGTATTTTTGAATAGACTGAATTTAGTATATCTATATAATATATTTGTAGTGTATTGTGTGCAAAAATAACTTATAAATTAGTTTTTCAGTAATGGTACTTGATTGCAGTGTAGTAGAAAAATAAATATGGCGAAGGGTAATACCTGCTGATATAATTTACATTGGCTGCCAGACGTAAAACTGAATTTCTCAGTCCAGGCATATCAAACAGTGGCTTCGGCTTCGGCAGATTAATGTACGTCCTACTGAACGGATGTCAAAGAGTAGATTAGATCAGTGAAGGGTAACAAAGTGGAAATTGGAAACAAGTAAGCTCAAAGAGGAAAAAAGGATGAGGAAATTGTTCAAAGTATAAATTATGCAAAGTGAAGAGAGTAGTATAGCAAATATTTAAGAGGAACAGTTTCCTCTCATTTTAATTTCACCGCCTTTCGTCCTGCACCAACATAACAGCTTCTTTGATAATGGAAATCGACTGAACATCAACAAATTCCAAGAAAGCAACTCGGATTTGGCTTCTAATAATATGTCTGCTGAATTTCAAAAAGATTCATCACGTAATCACGTCACACTTATTTATAGGTTGGCTTTAATTTTTGATCTGTCTGTGTAAGTAAGTACAAAGATAGAATTCTACTGCTAAAGTGGTATCGACTAACAAAAGGTAAGATGATTGTTTCTATTGATTGACTAAGCACATCCTCACTTCAATTTCTAATAATAAATTACAAATATCAAATATAAATAAAGATTATAACAACTGAGTCCGAACCGACGACTTTTTTTATCCAAACAGTGGAACCAACGGGATAAATTTGTGCGTGCATATTTATTATATATTTCGAATCCGGTTGAAATATTTTACATACTATACGAATTTTTAAAAATTGGTTCTGACTACCTTTATGTTGAATAATATGCAATTAGGACAAAATTTCTTTTTAAAAGTGTCAGCAAATAACAATAATTACCCTTTATTTCAATTATTTAACGAAAATTACTAAAATTGTATACAAAAGATTCCAAATTAGATTTCTTATTCGATCCGTTTGTTTGCCACCCTTATATAATATATAATTTAATATTTGATAAGAGCTACGGAAAATTAAAGTAATCCTAGAAAATGCAGAGCAGAAATCCAAGTAATTGCTTCTATTCAATCTATTCCATATTTTCAATGTTGAATATTGATACGGTTCTCATTTCATTAGCTCAAAATGAAAATCTGAGCAATGTTTTCTGTTATCTGTCATTTTATTATTTGGCATCGCAGTTGGCTGAAGCAAAAAGATGAAATCTTAGAAAACAGCATCGCTTGCAGCAATCGTGTGCTGGTTGTGGCAGATGAAAGTGAGACCCCAGTGTGCTGGCCAAAGGCTTCACTTGATTGCATTCAGCGAATTCAATTCTATTTGCTAAGCACCAAAAGAGTCCGACCATTTCCCACAGCCTCTACAGATTGCAACCTCAATTCGTTGCCAAGCTTTACCATGAATTGATACAGCCTTTAGGTCTGTGAAAACAGGCAATGAGATAGCCCGCAATTAGAATCTATGGCTTCTACCATTTTATTGAATAGGAAGACAGGTGGGCAAACGTCTGAGACCTCCTTCCTATTGCCCAATTGAATGTTTCTTGAAAACACAAAAATTTATGTTTAAACCCTCAAAATAAAAAATGATTAACTTTTCAAAATAGCTTCTGAAATAACAGTAAAAAAGTATCGTGTTGAATGCCAAAAAAAGAAGTCTCGAAAAGATTCTGCAATGCAAACCAACCATTGAATTGTCGACATTTAACCTAATGGATGCAGGTTAACAACTCGCCCGCTTTTTAAAAACATACTTAGTCAAGAGAGAATTATCTAACAACGGAGCTGCAGCTTCATACGTAAGGTTCGTTTTTATTTAAGGTAGTCGGACAGTTAACTGAGACTAGTTGAAAAAAGTTAATATATACGCGTGCGCGATATTCACAACAATTTTTTTTGAATTTTGAGATAAAGCTTGGTTCCTTTAAAAAAGATAGCTTGTTAATTTTAAATATGTCTCGAAGTCAATTAAGTCGGAGTAAAAGTGAAAATAGATATTCCAGATAGGAACTTTTTTCAACCAGTCTCAGTTAACCGTCCGACTACCTTATGTGCAAAAACAAAATTCTATAAAATTCGGATATATTATAGCACCTACGAAAACGGGGTTGAAAAAGCTTCTAGAATAGAAAGATCAGTTTCGTTGTGGTGTGCAGCTCGGAGCAGTAATAAAAATTCTGATTCAAAGATTCCTCTATTCCTAAGGACAATAGTACCCAGTAATACTTTCTCCCACCTCCGACCAGTAATCACCCTTATCCGTCTCTGTGATGGATTCACATTCAGCCCAACAAACTACTACAAACTAATATCATCGAACACATCTGATCTTGCTATTAGTTTTGCGTCTTCTTGTCTAGTTGTGTACAGTGCACAGCATCTGTTACAGAATATCTCCGATCTAACAGCATTTAGGAACATTAACAAAGCTCCTATCACCACAAAGCGAATCCATTCTTTTTCCGAAACTATAAATCTAGCTCACTGATAAATAAATTATACCAATAGATAAATGGCAGGAAAGGGCCCCTGTGTATTCCCGTAGTTAATAAATTAAATGTGCTTCAAAAGTTGTGCAAAACATTCATTGCTGCAGATTCGAATTCTTTTTACTACACCTTTACACATTCTGAATTTCTTCAGCGGTTAATTTTCAAAAAGACGACGAAATTTTTTATTTACAAATATTTCTTTGAAAAAAAGCATTCCGAATTGATTTTAGTAGAAATGAAACAAAAGCTTTCTATCTTTGTTCACGTACACGGCACACGGGCATCAGTATTCACGTGTTTGTGAATGCAATGAAGATGTCTGCATTGCATTGTAGTTGTGGTGCAGGGGAACAGCCGACTCAATTTATTGTGCACACATAATTGTATTAGAGAGCTGTGTGCTCGAGATAAATCCGAAGAAGGAAAGGGTTTCTTTTAGAAGCTCTTGTTCTCTGTCCATGTGAAAGTATTAAATTTTCAGAAAGCCGACTCCCATCTGATTGCTCAGTCAGTGCAATGTTATAGACAGTAATTTGTAATTTTATATTCATGGCTACACTCAACGGCATGCTAATGGAGACGAAAGTAGAGGGATAGATATCGATGTGAGATCTGATATTCCTCTACAGAAATCGAGCAGAGAAAAGCGATTTACAACAGCTCCTATTTCTCATTGTGAGAACCAAATGGCTTTCCCTTCCTCTCTCTCTCACTCACTTTCTCTCTGCTTCTCTCTGCTTCTCTCTGCTTCCCTCGCTCGCTCTCCCTCTTTCCCTCTTCCTATTTCTTTCCGATTGCTATACAGACAACTTGGCTCCGCTAACAATACACACACACACACACAACGACTGCTTTCTCTTTACACAACATAGTGAATACTGAAGGCTATCCTCCCGCTCACGACTCCAAATAAATAGATCACTCTTTTACCTACCCCCATTCCGTTTAGTATCGGATTACCTGTCGTCCCATGCAACTTCCGATTTGTGTCAGCTTATCTGCACAACAAAATACCATCAGAAAGATCCCATTTTAAGTGCACTTTCAATCAACTCCCTCTTCACATTCAAACAATTTCATCTATTTCCTCCAAAACAATAAATAGGAATTTTCGTGCACACCCGGTGACATTTTCTAACGTATCCATTTTATATACAATCCTCCAATGGAATCGTCAACGGAGAGTCAGTGAATCTGCAGTTCGAGAAGAGTACATGGTTTTGTTGCTGTGAATGTGTTAGACTTCCAACTTCAAATATTATTATGTACGATTTAAGTATACTCAGCCGGATTATAGAGAGTAGGTATGTTAATTACAATTTTTACTTTCACCAGACTTATAGGGACAAACTTTTTCAAGCACGGCTAAACAGTGAATAATTTGAGAGCCTGTTCAGCCGAAACTGTTATTTGCATAGTTAATTCAATTATTATTCTTATACTTACTACGTGCACACATTCACACAGTGAACAGATTGTGACTAGTTATATCCACGCTCATATTTCCTACAGACAGACAGACAATATATTACGTAGTCACCATCTTCAATAGGAACGAAGTGGATGAGAGTGGGGATTGACTTTCACTTTGCTCGCTCTGAACTAAAGATTCAATGAATGTAATTTACTGTCTTTTTCCTACGTTCCACTTTAACAAGCATACCCTTAGGAGAGGTTTGAAGTAATCATAAGCCCCCAAAGGAATTTCTAAGAATTTTCTGAAAACATTGCCTACATTTACTAACAACAACACTGTCACGTTCAGATAGGGCGCACCAGTAGTGCCAGTGGTGGCAGATAGTGTAATACAAGTTTAGAAACACAATATTACGTGTTAGATATTGGGAGACCTACTTGAAATGTGAGTGTTACATGAATGCATGTTGTCCTTATTGCTTGTCTCGCAACGTGGGAGCAAAGACGCTGAAGACGCTTGTCTTTGGCCAAGAATACATTTATAAGAGAGCAGAATGTTGGCAAAACTTTTCCTAACATATGCTAATATTGAGTTACCGACACAGAGGAGACCATTTCTACAAGAACACAAATTTAAGTTCTCAAATATCCATCTGGAGCCTTGTCTCATCTTCCTGTACGCTCTCCTTTGTTACAGCCAGCCGCTCCAAAGGGGAATGGAAGGCGGCCCATGTTTTATTGCATTCTTTGGTAGCTGACTGAGTAATATTCCTTGTAATAAATATACTCCTTCCCTCTCTCTCTCTTTCTCTTTCTCGTCAGAACTCACTCTGTTTTGTCGCTCCCATCACATATTTTACCATTATCAATATTCTCAATTTTTCTCCCATGCAGAATCCCCCGCACTCTTCAACACAACATTCAATGGCTCACGTTCAAAATGTCTAAATGAAAAGTTTCACTTCATTTTCCTATAAAATTACCTTCTCAAAAGTCCATTTTTCACCGTGTCCCCTTAAACAAAAGTAATCACTTTAATACTTTCTCTTCCCCTGCTCACTAGAGACTGACTCTGGCCACCAAGACTCGCTCACTCCTAGCACACTGCTTGCAAAGTGAAAGCAACTCTACACAAACATTAGCATATTATGCTTTCCTAGTCAAATCGGTCGTATATAATGTCATTTTGCAAACTTTTTCCCTTTGTCGTTCAAAGTCTTTACTAATTTCTCCAAAGTGGAATTGACAAGTGAATACAATTAGTCTACATACAGTATAGCACTATATAATGCATATAGTATTAAGCACAATGTGGGCGTAGAGTACAGAGTTGAAAAGGAAATGAATGATAATTACCTATATTTGGTTGGCCGTAGTAGTTTATGTGTTTGTTCACCTGCTCGTGTAGTAAAGCATGACAGAGATATTTAGTATTAGGATTGGTGGTGCATGCTTTCCCTTTTTCTGTTTTCTGTGTCTTCTGTGTCTGTGTATACGGGGGCAGGGCTACTTTACATGCTATATAGTAGTTGTAATAGAGTGTCACTTGAACTGATTGGCAGATTCCAAGGGGCTCCTCACTGTGTCACGTCACAAAACAGTGTAGCAGTGGTTGCAGCACGGACTGCATGCCTCTAGCACTGGTAACAGGAATAACGGAGGAGAAAGCGACTTTGAGTTGTTGGACGGTAGATTTCACAAGTAAACAGATTGGGTGGGGAGCCGCAAAGAAGAAGAAGATGTGTGTACTGCAAACTGAAGACAGATAGTATGAGAGATTTGGTGTGGGGGGCAGGACGAAGGTATTTCTGTTCGAGCAGTTGTTCCACTTGTGTTTGGCATATATCTGTAGATGAATGAGCAAAAGTAAAAGTAACGTAACGAGTCTGTGTTGCATTGAAGTTTTTGCGAGAAGAGCTCAACTAAATAGTTACTAGTCTACTACCTACTATTTTCTCTACTGCTCACTGCATCCCTTCAGTTGCCTTGACTGGGGTCCTCTCTCTCTCTCTCTCTCTCCTGACGCTTTCACCCAAACACACACAGACACAGACACAGAGTCAAGTCCATGCATGGCCAACCGTCGACTGCTTACTGCATCCTCCTTTCTCCATACGTATACTTTCTAGTAGTATGTACATCGTGTAGTATAATGTGGTGGATATAGGCGGATATGGTGCGGCACTCTGTGCATGCATGTACACACACGCCAACGTCTGAACAACATACATAACTATGTATTGTAAAGTCTAAATGCGATGTGAACTGGGTACATCGCAGTTTGCTTTCCTTTGGCTACTTCTCTCCTATTTGTATGTACTTATGTATATCTACCCTGTACTTCGTATATATTTACACTGTATACTGTATATACTGTGCAGTAACACAAGGAGAGAGAGGGAAAGCAACTCATTCGAAGTCAGTTCGGCTCCATTTCTGGTTAGCATTCGTTTGCTCACTATACACACTATCCTTTCTCTGTTCGCGTCTCTGACTTGGTTTCGTTTGACTTGGCTGTGACTCCCCACTCTCTCTCTCTCTCTCTTTCTCTACACACAGAGCACCACGAGTAAAAGTACTCGTACTCTGAATTGGATCGATGACTTTACTTGCAAAAGCGCAGAGAAGGGATTTTTGGCAAAGTTTGCCATTCAACCTCCTACGATAACTATATACATAGATTTAATGTTCCTCTTTCTTTTCTGGCTGGCCCACATACAGATATCCACTGCTGGTGGTCGGAGTAGTCGTAGTGGTCTCTGCGCTGGCCCTATAGTACATATCTATAGCTAAGCCTACGAGTGGGCCAGCCACTGATCAGAAGAACAAGGAGAAATACGACGTAAGACACGTACGACCGTTCACTGCTAAAAATATAGATGTTCTATGTACGGATTGTGGTATAAAATGTAATTCTCCTGTGCTCCAATTCCTCCGAAAAACGGAGACTCTCTCACAACCTTTCTCCAGCGGAGGCTGACACACGACCACCACCACCGCCGTCAAAACGTATACGCTCTTATACAATGACCCTATTCTTCTGTGTGTCGCAAACCAACGCTCGTCCTCCTCTATTTATAGCAACGTTCTAAATTAAGTTGTTCCCATCTTAAAAGCTTACTTAGCCTAATCATTTGCTGTCTGTATAACTATTTACAAAGAAAGTAAGTAACTTTTAAAATGTTATATGATGGACTAAAACTGTGGAACACGGTTTTGGTCCCCCTCCCCCATCTAAATATAAACTGTTTAATATAGAATTGGTGGATTTTTCACTACAGAAATTGCAATTATATTCAGACTCCCCATATTATCCTCCTCCTGCTCCTCCTCCCCCGCCGTCTACCACCGAACAAAGCAGAGAAAGCATTTTCGGGAAACGTTGTAATAAATCCCGGATAAAGCATCAAATGGTAGGTTTATTTTTAAAATATGTGGGAAATCTATGGAGTCGTGTGAAAAGTGCGATTCGGGTACTAGAGGCTCAAACTCTGTCTAATGATAAGTTGGACAGCAGGAGGAAGGAGACGATAAAGAAACTCGAGTCGATGATACATGACATGAGACTGACCCGACGATGAATGAGCTCTCGTCCACAATCCTTTAATAAACTAATGTGGTGACTATAGGAAATTGTTGCTGACACAGATGGACACTGCACCATTGTCACGCCAGCCACTGACTACAAAGTGTACGCATTGTGTGAGCACAGTGTGAAAGTCTTTTGGTCTCCTGTCTGGGCTGTAGCTCCCTTTCAAA
Source organism: Plutomurus gul (assembly GCA_019776185.1). NCBI lineage: Eukaryota > Metazoa > Arthropoda > Collembola > Entomobryomorpha > Tomoceridae > Plutomurus > Plutomurus gul. The sequence continues at coordinate 9,045 of JABASC010005530.1, forward strand.
GGGGATAAGAAAGTGGAGGATGGCTGGGGAAAGCTGCACACGAGAAGATCACACACAAAGTAATTTATGTTAAACGGTAAGCCCTACTCTTAAGAGACTGATGCTTTGCTCGCTTAGCTTTCTCCCATTGTCTACCACTCGTTCCGCATCCTCTCGCACTTTCTCCCAACTCAATATCTACAAATGGCTATCCCTCAGTGTGAAACTGTGCACTGCTCTCTATTTCCAGCTTTTAGTGCAGACCATCATCAATTCTCCGCCAGAATTCCCATTAATACTCACGCATTATCCCCGTATAAATGCACTCAAGTTCTTCTCGTGCAATTAGTGATGATTATTTCGTGATATTTCTCCCGAGAAGGAGCACAAATGTTGCCGTATTTAAGTACACTCAAAATTAAACTTGGATTCTCAGCTACTTTCTACTTTTCGCACATGCCCAATTCAAAACGAGAATATTTCCTTTGCTTTCTATTTTCCAAATTTCTACAATCATCCGATAATTTTTGGAGAAAGGCTGGTGACAAAAAGAAATTTGTCACTGAACGATTCGGTACTTTCCCTTTGTCACGGATTCAGTTTTCATGCCAAGTGCCAGGCCAGTCAGAACCACAAGCATTAGTGGTATCGGCATTTCTTCGAGACTTATGATGTACAAGGGGACTTGTGGTGGGCATTTCTGCCTTTACAAGAACTTCAACTTCAAGTCAAACTTTCTCCGTGCACGAAGAAAAGACAAGGGACTACGTGTAAGAATGTTTACGAGTTGTATTTATACGTGGGCCATTGTGCTCTATATATTTATTGTAATACAACTGGCAGTATTAACAATAAATTGTCCATGTCGCATTCAGTTAATAAGAGCCTGGCTCTAATGAAAATGGAACTGCTGTTGTGGCGTCATCTCATTGTTTGACTGCATCCATCCACCATCCATTGTTGCGGACAATACGAGAATTCCGAGAGAAAGTTAACCAGCCCCTATCCATCAATCGTCACTCCCCCCCCCCCACCCCATCTCTCTAAGG
>JABASC010005531.1:0-10071 GCA_019776185.1 Plutomurus gul
GTACGAGTTTACGAACGTCGAAGACGAGTTTACGAACATCGATTTGAACGAGTTTACTAAGACGACTTTACGGTATACCAAATAACTAAACTGCATATCAATCAGATGTTAAAAATAAGAACTAGTACGTGTCGTACCTAGATGTATGGAATTAGTAATTAGGCATATCTATGAATTATAGGGTAATAAGGCTGGAAAATATAAGATTAAGTGAAACTTGAAAGGAAAATAATCTTCCTCAAAAAATAGTTTTCTCACAATGCAATTGCTAATGCTGCAAACCTGCTCACGAAATCACTAGTGCTCTGCACAGTATTTCTAAATTTACTGTCAAATCAAAATTCTACTCCTAATAACTAATTTGTTCGATTTACTCCAATGTATTATTTAGTACTCCCAGTATCAATTAGAACATGTAATTAGTCTCATGTGAATTTTTATGTCCCTTCCTGTCTACTACACGAATATAGGGAAATGGCAGAAAGTTGAAACTTGTAAGCGTTTTCAATGAAATAAACTATTAAAGAAAGTGTAATTATAAAATGTACCATAATAAATAAAAATTTAGAAATTCGTAAGTTCGTGCTTGAATAGCGTCGAATAAATGTACACGTACATGTTATTGTACGAGTAATCTGTACACGCATAATGCGCCGCAACTATTATTTTTCACACATTTTTCACACTACTTTCACTCTGTACTCTGTACTATCACCACAATCTAATTAGTCACAATTATGTACGTGTACTCCGCATATACAATGAATCAAGTCAATGTACTAATAGCGATACGGTCATAGATGATAGATGTTAAAACCGAAGCAGGATTTTGCTAATTCGCAAATTAAATATCAGGTAATTGGTGTGATGAAAAAATAGATAACTAACTAACTATATAGAATTACAAATGCGAATGTAAGAATAAAAATAAAATAAATGCAAATATCAAATATGTCCTTTCAATATAACCCTAGAGTAGGAGTGAGATTTAAAAAAAAACATAGTCGTACTGTTTTTAGGCAAAAGAAAAGATTGCGCCAGTTAATTGTCAGGTTAAAATGGTGTTACAGTAATTGTCATCATGTCTACTATCTGTATTAACATATAAACAAATAATATTCTCTATACTGATTAGGAGCCAGCTAGCAATACGAAATGTAATGAATGCTTGTGTTGTTCAAATAGAAATTACGGAGATTTTTGTCAGTATGTACCTTATATATTTAGCAGTTCTATGGCTGTTATCGTATTTGATTACCTGTTGCGAAATTCTAATACCTTACATTAGACCTATGTACAAATTTAGCTTTCTTTCGAAAGACGACGACTTTTGTCGTCTGAACAAATTCAAATAACTAATCGCAATGTGCGTCATGTAACATAGTAACTAATGCAACTTTGTTCCAACCAAATGATAATGATATGTCAATTTTGTGTTTGAAACATGAATATTTACAACTTTACACATGGGAAAGCGTAATGGCACGTGCTACTACAATTATCTACATTTTAAAAATATTGCTCATTGTGAATAAGTAAGAATCGACGGTTCGAACTTCCCTGGAAGAAGCAGAATAATCAAAGATCAAAAAGAATAAGCAATATTAGAATAGACTGCGCTATGCAACATTAATTAATGGTAAATGTATCTAGTTATTAGTATTACCATTACAATGTGCACATACATCAATTCGTGCTGTCGACGGAATTACGTTGTGCTATTCAGATTTTCCAGTCATACACGGTAATCTCAGTTGGGGAGTGGCAAATAAAAATAACACCTTTCTGAATGCCTAAAAACTTGTAGAATGATGTTTCATTCGGCAGGAACAGGACACTTTCTAATCTAAGTATAATCATCTATCGCATAACATGACCCCTTTACTAGTGTGAAAACAACTCACAATCAGATCAATAATTGGTCAACATAATGGGAAAGTAAAATAGTGAAAAATTGTACGATAAAAACTTTTAGTTTAACACCCATACTATTTACAAAAGATTTTAAACACTAATTAGTACGTAATGATGCCACCAATGATAACTCGGATGTAATATATGTATTAACATTACGCATTGCTTGTGCTAACGTTCGTAACGAATTCCCTTCGTGTAGTAAAGTAATAGATTATAAATTATCAATTATACTCAGCTCAGCTTTGGATGCATATCTTGTAGATTGGTTAAGTGTATTTGTGAAATTCTGGCGAAATAAATCTTTAAACAGAACACTCATGCTTCGTGCACTCACCGCATTATTACAATATTATATTACAAGCACGTACAACGAAGTGAAGTGCATGCTGTCATAATAATATAAGTAATACGTGTATAGTATGTACATATGGTCATGGTCAAGAAAATATGTATTTATCTGTAAACTTGTGGGATGCAGTGCACCAAGTATAACCTTTTTCAAAAGCGCTGATTATGGCTGTTACAGATAACACGCAATTTTTCGCAGTAAACGAGTCAGTAAGGTAGAGGCATTAAGACTAGTTGTTTGTAGCCGGCCAAATATCTTAGAAACATTTAAAAAGGGTCCCTATAAATTGTACAGTTTAAAAAAAGAACAAGTTCTTTACAGAAATTCAATTCGTTAAAACCAAGGAATTGAATAAAGGAGTGGTATGTATGTATATTAGCGAAAATGGTAATTAGCCTGTGCAGAGGAATCACCAGTAGGCAAAGAGGAATTAACTTTTAGGTGCAAAAGAGACAAATATATGCTAGCTCGAAATTATGTAGACCCAGTGCCTGATCGATGCACATCTCGTTTTGATCACGACACGACTTACATGACTGAAGGACTGTGTGCTCCTGCTGTAGACGCAACAAACTCAGCATTCCGTCATACAGGTACAGCTAACATTTTTCAGATTCGAAAACAGCTGAAGAATTTGTAAGGTAAGACTGGATAACGAGACATCGACATGAGCACACAAATAAAATATTTCTATTAGGCTGAAAGCAATATCCTGCCGCAATGAAACTTCACTATGTGGCAGGCAGTCCACTCGTGGACCATAAAATGTGAACATACCCTCTGCCCACATTCGCCAACAGGAACATGGCATAAATTTTGAAAATATTCGTAAGCTGTACTAAACCCAACCATACTCTCGAATTGTGAGTTCGATCACTGCGACCATTTCGGATCTTTTAGTACGGGGTACGTCCTTTGGGGTAATTGGTAGTACAACTGGACATTTTGACCAAGGGTATAATCTGAATATGGGTTTACAGTACTATCATAGCCCCAGAACAAACTCTCCTCTAAGAAATGATTGTAGCTGCAAAATTCGGTGGGCCACCTGTACTAGAGTACCTTCTCTAAGCAGAGCAATCCGAGCATAGGCCTTTACAATGGCAATAAAAGTTAAATAAATAAAAATTATTGGCGCTCGGCGCTCGGAAGACGTTTGATGACTTAATCTACTTTGAGTTTATAGTGTATGGCCATAGACATCTATCTAATATAAGGCAAATAAGTGTATGGCAAATAACTTTTCGTTCTGCAGATTGGCAGCTTTCCGATAGCACATGCCTTCTTTTCTGAAAAATTGCATGTGCAAACACATAATCCGTATAAAAGTTGCAGCGCAACCTTGATTCCGTGAAAAGTGTCCCACTGTTCAAAAAAGGAAAAGAGGAAGACCTAAAGCAACTACAAAAGAATTATCATTTCAATAGGAAAATATCCACCAAAAAATATGCTTCTTTGATTCATGTATAAAATCCGACTTACTGGCGAAACTGGCGATTCATATATGTTTCAACAACTGTGATGTTCCTTTACCATCAAAAAAAGGTATCAAACTGTGCGAACTTACAATAGTACAGTAGCGCACCTAACGTAGTACTGTGTAGTAATCTGTGATCCTACACTGAACATTGCTCATCGTTGTCTTCAAAATTAAGCCGACGACAAGATGACAAGTAGGCTGAATGAATAAAATTATATTCTCTCAAGATAAGCCTCTAGACCGTTACATGAACTTTGTCTCACTCTAAAATTTGAGCCAACAGCAGCCTCTGTGAATGTTCACACAAAATATTAGAAACGTAAAAGTCACATGACTGCATACATTAAAATACGTGCCAACTTATGACATCAGACGTGTCAGCCAATAACATTTTCAATTTGTTAAGCACAATCGCAGTAGTCAAATATCTCCAGCCATATTGCTTTCGGATTGGTGAAATACATTGAACGAAAACAGTGTTGCGATTTACTTTTCGCGAAATATCGGCTTCGTTCGTCAAATATCTTGTGACTTGAACAACTGGAAATACTGCAGCGACTTGTACCCGCAAGAGCCGACAGACTACTCTACACACCTTTAGGAGAGTTCATTGGAGAGTCTGCCTCGTTGATCTGCCGTTGTATTGTAATCCCATCTTGTAAAAACTCTTGTTTCAAATTTTGGAAAAATGGCATTTTCTCTTGCCCGGTCGTCGCTTGGATTGGCCCGTCTGGGGGCTTCTGCCAAGAATTTGCAATCCGTAAGTCTTAAAAATTAGAAATAATAAGTAACCACAGAATTAATATCAGATTTGGTATATAATTGAATTGGAGCAGTGGATGAATGTGAAATGAATCTGTGATAAACCGCTATGATGGCGGCTTGAAGATCTCTATTAATACAATTCTTGTAACAGCAACAGCAGAGTAATTTTTAATTTCTGAATGGTAGTATTAGTATCGCAACGGTTGATATTTGATAGAGAGTATATAACAGATGAAAGAACGAGATAATTGTATGCTATCAGTTTTAAAAAGCTTTTTTTTGTGAAATCATTTAGTGGAAACGCCCGGGGACGTCAATGATTGTGGTTTAATAACGTAGGATTGCATATTGATTTTACATCGTAAAAATGTTTACTGTCCGAGGATGCCGAGGATACAAAATAAGCTGAAAATAATTCTAACATGTATTAATCACATAATATAATAATTAAATAAATGAACAAATAGTGATTTAAAACGAGAAAACGATATCCATAAAATCAGTTCAGTCGACAGTCGATTGTTTTTGGTTTATTACTCAGCCTTAGGTAATTTTTAAATTAAATGTCGGCATTTTTTTCCTTTGGGTTACGTTTATGTGGCCCACATAATGTGGGACCACAAAAAACATCTTACAATAGTGGATTCAATTCAATGAAAGGTTGATCCCCAGACCCCAGATCAGTAGTAATTTATAAAAATACAATAGCTTCTCGAGTCAGTATGAGCATATTATAAATACAAATTGCAAGTACATACGTACACATCAATTATACATTAATTGTGAAGTCATAAAGAGTGGAAAGTGTTGCAGCCATTTTACAACATGAAGACGAGTGGGAAACTCTAGGAATTTATTTTTAGCTTTTTGTCTTTAAGTAGATTTTCTGGCTCTTCATTCAGCTGGGTTTGATATTTTCCTTGCCGTATGTGCTTACGGCGAATGGCGAATGGCCAAAGGGAACATACATTAATGAAATGACGGGGGTCTGGAATTTGTCACGTGCAGACCACGTGCCCATGTTAAAGGGGTATGATGATGATGGTTAGAGGGGGGGGGGGGGTTGAAAAATCGAGATTTTAGAAAAATCGAGATTTTTTTATGACGTCATTAATGTATTTCCCAAAGCCTATTCGCCGAGATAGTACTAAATAAGGTTCAAAACCAAATCCCGAAAGAACATCTCAGCAGCATATTAGTGATGTTCAGGTAACCCGTTAGAAGTATAATCATATCCAAAATCCGCAAATCGGAATTATCTCGAAAAAGCGCTAAAACTATGGGTTTGTTGTTTGTGTGGTGGCTAGCGACCGGCAACCGGCATATTCTATAATTTTCATCCCACGCTAAATAGAAACTTTTTTTTTGTTTTTAGCAAAAGTTCTTTCTTCACACTACACCTGCCACTCTTCAATCGGCAGAAATTTCATCTATTCTCGAAGAACGAATTTTAGGTGCTGCACCAAAGGCTGATTTAGATGAAACGGGTAGAGTCTTGAGCATTGGTGATGGTATCGCTCGTGTCTATGGTCTTAAAAACATCCAAGCTGAAGAGATGGTGGAGTTCAGTTCCGGGTTGAAGGTAATGATGATCTTTCAAGACTACAAAATCTTGAAATAAATGTGCTGCTATAATATTTCCACCTTTTGTGTAATTTACCAGGGTATGGCCTTGAATTTGGAGCCGGATAATGTCGGTGTCGTCGTTTTTGGTAATGACAAACTTATTAAGGAAGGAGACATCGTGAAACGAACTGGAGCTATTGTGGACGTACCAATCGGCGAAGAACTTTTAGGACGTGTTGTGGACGCACTTGGAAATCCCATTGATGGAAAAGGCGCTTTTAAGAACGCCAAACGAGCCCGTGTTGGAGTCAAAGCACCCGGTGAGTTTAATTTGTCATTGTATACACAATGTCGAATCGAAACAAGTATTTACAACAGTATAGTGATTGTCACTGATTGTAAACCTTTTAACGATGTTTAGGCATTATTCCTCGTGTTTCTGTCCGAGAGCCTATGCAAACAGGCATTAAAGCTGTCGATTCGTTGGTACCTATTGGTCGTGGTCAGCGAGAATTGATTATTGGTGATCGTCAAACTGGCAAAACAGCTGTGGCCATTGACACGATAATTAACCAAAAGAGGTTCAACGATGCTGCAGAAGAAAAGAAGAAGCTGTACTGTATATACGTTGCTATTGGTCAAAAGAGGTCAACAGTGGCACAAATCGTTAAACGCTTAACTGATTCCGGTAAGATGACAACATTATCAGCTTTATATGTAAATCAATTGTATTTTAAAAACAATGTTATGAAATATTTGTTTTAGATGCCATGAAATATTCGATTGTTGTGTCTGCGACTGCTTCTGATGCTGCTCCTCTGCAGTATTTGGCTCCGTACTCAGGATGTGCCATGGGTGAATTTTTTCGAGACAACGGAAAGCATGCTTTGATTATCTATGACGATTTATCTAAACAAGCTGTGGCATATCGTCAGGTAATTGATGATGAAGGTTCTCCACACTTTTCAAATTGATTTAAATCACAATCTTTAAACATTCGAACCATAATTTTATTTAGATGTCCTTATTGCTGCGTCGTCCACCTGGTCGTGAGGCCTATCCTGGTGATGTCTTTTACTTGCACTCCAGATTGTTGGAGCGAGCTGCCAAGATGAGTGAGGCTAACAAGGGAGGTTCTTTAACTGCTTTGCCAATTATTGAGACGCAAGCTGGAGATGTGTCTGCTTACATCCCGACAAATGTAATTTCCATTACCGACGGACAAATCTTCTTGGAAACTGAATTGTTTTACAAGGTAATATTGTAATTTTATGCTACTGTTTGACAAAAATGAAGGACTTGGTCGTCTTTAAAATATTGAAGTATTTGTTTGCAAAATTATAGGGTATTCGGCCAGCCATCAACGTCGGCTTGTCTGTGTCGCGTGTAGGATCAGCTGCTCAGACTCGCGCTATGAAACAAGTTGCTGGGTCCATGAAACTGGAGTTAGCGCAATATCGAGAAGTGGCTGCTTTTGCCCAGTTCGGTTCTGATTTGGACGCATCCACACAACAACTCCTTAATCGTGGTGTTCGATTAACTGAACTGCTTAAGCAAGGGCAATACGGTGAGTTGGAATCTACTTTACTTAAATTAAGCATGCCGTTTCTATATTATAATAAGAATTCGGATTGAATTTTGACTCACGCTAATATATGGCAAGTAATACAACGGTGTTCTTTCATTTTTAGTTCCTATGGCCATTGAAGAACAAGTAGTCGTAATTTATTGTGGCGTTCGTGGACATCTTGATAAATTGGACCCTGCAAAGATCACGGCATTTGAAAAAGAATTTTTGCAACATGTCAAGTATGCAAAATAAACGACAACTCTCAAATCTTTGATACTTACAATTAGATGAATAAAACAATTGAAATGTGTGTTTTGCTTTGTAGGACATCTCATCAAGACATCCTGAAGATTATTGCCTCAGAAGGTAAAATTAATGATGAAACCGATGCAAAATTGAAGAAAATAGTTCAAGATTTTATCGGCACCTTCCAAGGATAATCTTCCTTAGCAAAATAACATGTACGTAGGATAACAACATTCAGTCATACAGGAACAGATTACGATCACTCAACATCATAAGACTTATAAGAACGGTAGTACCCACACAACACCTCCAATCAATATAATTTCTTTCTTTCAAAGTGTTCTTTTAAGTTAAATGTGTATGCATGGGTTAAAAAGTATAATATCCTGTAACAAATCCAAAATGTTAAAATCGATTCAATAAAAAATGTAGTATATGTAGTTTTTTAAAAACTAACTTCTATTTTATTGAGTTTTGTTGATGGTAAAGTACATTTTATTGCTTTCTTTTCCCTGTTCACTTAATGATTCATGTTGATTTGAAGTCACCATTTATTAGTACAATTAAATGTATATAGTACATTGTAAATAATTCAAAAATACTTCTTTCTTTCCTACAGCCTTTCATAATGCACTTTCAGTTGGGTTTTATCCAGTGCATTTATGATGCATAATTAGGACATAATGCTCAGAAAAAAATAATTGGTTGGTCATAAAACATTTCAGGCATGAAGACATGTTATATAATCAGTGGAATCATAAAATGCAAAATACTAATGGCGATCTTCCCAGTACTTTGTAGTTAACAAATAATTTGTTTATACGTATTTTGTATTTACATTAATGCTTTAACGTTTTAACAGAAATTCTTTTCTTTTATGTTTTCATCCAGTTGGGCATCAAAGATTAGATGTTGGGGCTCCAATTTCCGCTTATTCAAACATCCATACATAGGACACCTATGTAAGATGATTATTAATTGTAAGCATGCAAAAATTTTGTTGTAATATTTAACACGTATACGTACCGAGCTTCAGGATTACTGGTCATGAAGTCATGGATTGACTGTTTGTCAAAAATGTGATTGCAATACTTATTCTTAAGTGCAGTTTGAATCGGTTTTCGAGTAATGGGATCTATCGAAGGAAGAACAGAAAGGTCTTCGTAATTCTCTTCAGGACCAAAATACTCTTCGGTATTCGTCCCAACTCTTCTCATATTCGCAAGTCCATCTCCACTCATCAGTGTTCCAGCTAGCCATGAACCATTCTCTTGCACTGTTAAGTTCTCCAATTATTAGTGTTAATACATCCAATAGTTGCTGGAAGATAATATGCAGATAAAAAGCCGAAAGTACTTATTTTTATGAAAATAGTGCACCTTTTTGTACAAGGTCAATTTGTTTCTGAAGAGCCTTAAATTTTGGGTGCTTTTCCAATACGGTCTCCGTGAGACTGTCTTCGTAGGATTTTATTCGATCAGTGAATATCTAGTCAGAATTTCGTTGTAATTAGGTTGTGATACACATCGATATAAAACTGTTAAGTGGAGAAAGGGCGAATTCTCAAGTGTATCAGTAACACCTTCGACACGATCACTATATTTCCGTTTAGGAGCTAATCGTGTACCCAGGGTTTAAAATTTCCCACTCCACTGGGAAATAGTGGGAAATTATAGGTCATAAATCGATAATTGATTGCATTACTAAATAAAATTTTATTATTGTGTAGGTATTTCATTTTAAGCAGGTATTCACATATTTATTTTATTACCGATAGATTGGGCCAAGCGTTAAAATGAGCCAAGCGAAATTGGGGTCAAATCAATCGGACACCATTTATTTATACTCGGATTTCCTGGTGTGGAGGAACACTTCGTAACATCCTTTCAAAGTATTTTAACATTGCTGGATGTTACGGTATAAGATTGGTTATATAAAGACAATAAAGAATGAAACTTATACTTCAAAATTATAATTTCCTCAATATTTCCCACTTCGGAAAATTCGGGCAAATAGTGCAACTCTCGTTTGGCTACCTTTAGCAAGATGCACTTATAGTCACAGTTTATACAACGTTATACCTGGTCCCTTACCAAAAAAGCAGAAAACGGGAGTGGGACTTTCACATTGGTGGGTGGTGCGTGCAATGTGTTCGGTCCTACTGCTTTTTTTGTAAGG
>JABASC010005532.1:0-10067 GCA_019776185.1 Plutomurus gul
GGCGTTTTATAAAAACTGTCTCCCGCGATTTCTCGATTTGGTTTTTGTAGGAGATGCATCTGGTGGTCACCCCCTTTTCCTAATACTATGTACATGGAAAATATCCCACTCGTGTCCCAAAACATGGTTGCCATTACCTTGGCCACCTTAATAGTTTTTCGTGCAGGGAGTCCTCGTGGTTCCACTGCATGGATGCCAATTCAAAATCCAATGTCATAAAAATGAACCCACACCCTGTCCCCAGTTACCTGATGTGGACCGACTGTTTTGCCAACATCGCACTCGATTTCTATCTGAAAAGATGTCTTGGTGGTGAGGTATACCCATCCAGAACAAACTTCAGACAGCAAAAAGTCCTTCATGTAATATCCTACAGGCACTTCCATATCCCAGCCTCACTTCTTCTGCTTGTTCCTGTTTTTTCGGCGATCTTCATTTAAAAAAATTTCCACAGCTTTAACCACTTCCGGTTCAATCTATTTTTGGACTTCCACTTACCGCACCTAACGATGAACTTTTTTGTCTGACCAGGATGTATCACCATACTTGTCCTCCAAATTTCGTTGAATTTGATTCACATTTCACCTTTGTGTGACCCTGTCTATTCACATTTTATTTTGAAAATTTGTACTTCGGGCTAAACAATGCTGCTCTTTTAAATGAGACTACTCACAATATGCAAAAATCTCACCTTCCCCCAAATTGGCATTACATATGGATTCCCCCTCGTATTATTAAGAACAGGACTATGTAGTGAAGCAGACCCTCATCTAACTATTATAATTATTACTTGGTAGTAGCAGTCGGGTATCTTTAGGGTAGCAATAGCAATATGGAAAAATGAGATTCATTTCCATTTGAAGATATTAATGTTTTCGCAACATTGTATTGTGTTTGTGTACATCTAGTAGAAAACATATGAAAACATTTCAAAAATTAAGCGCGATTAAAGCCGTTCGTCCGCTCTACCAATTATTTATCGCCGGCATTAAATTAGCAATACTACATTAGACTCGTTAGTTCTACTTCAGGCTTTCCGTAGCATTACTGCTTTGGTTTCATGAACATGAACACACACTACAACCAACCATTTGGTTTGTATAGTTATGTCAAGTTGGTTAAATACATCTACTACTCATTTGTTGGTGGCTCCTTTTCCTGTGCTGTGCTGCTGCGGCTTCCTACATATCTGATACAATTTTACAACAGAAGGTATGATGGAAATGTAAACATCAGAATAAAAATGTAAAATTTGAGAGAAGTCGCTTAAAAGTATACCTACTCATTTGGCTCACAGTCAGAGAATCACTACTTTTAAACTTATGTTGTTTCCTGCAACAGCACCGACCAATTGATGTGTTGAATGTAGTATTGCTGCCGGTTTCGCCATTAGACATGGCTTTTAAGGGAAATTCCGCTGTTAATTTTGTAGTAGGAGCAGCAATCCTTCACCCGGGAAAAGGAAGCAGACGGAATTGTGCACATTTGAAATAGTAGTAAAGGCCGAAGGGCACACCGGTAAGTTAATAGCCGTGTATTTTCGCAATAATATTTGTAATGGGAGGAAGGGAAACGAATTAGGAGTCTGCTAATATTTCTTGCAATTCTTTTGGCTGGCAACTAAAATTCTAAAACGAGTTTATCATTCGCTTCCCTAGAATTTCCATATACCTAGTAAGTACGTAGATTTTATGCATGCAAAAATTGTTACGTACCCCCAAGTAAGTAGTAGGAAAATTACGAATGCTAATAAATGTACTACGTGGTCATAGCGTGAAATTAAATGTGAGAGCAGCAGAATGTTGAGCTGCGCGTTGCGATATTAATTTTGAGAACGTGGCTCTTAATAATAACAAGCAGCAGCGATAGGAACTGCACAAAACATAGCCCGGCGACTTTGTGGCTATGTAGATACGATTGCAATTTCAGCGGCGCTTTGTCTTTCGCAATTGTTTCGACCGGCCAAATACTATTTAAATTGAATCAAACGGTCGGAGAAAACCGCAGGCACCACGTTATAAAAATTATTTTGGATATCTTGCTGCACGATTGTGTTGTATTGCATTGTGAAACGAATCGTATTGTTACTGTGCTACACTAGATCGCTCATTGCTGCGTTCCGTCTATTGTGGTTGTGGTACGTTGTATGTAGTAGAATGGTAGAGCTTTTGGTGCAATCAAGATACAGGCATTGAATTGAATTCTATTTTTCCAGCAGAACTACCATATTCGATATGGCTTCTCATAATACTCTGTCTGGCTCTCGCAGTGTGTCTGCTAGGTCTGAGGTCAGAATATTCTCGAAATTTGATACTCGACGGAAGAAAATCAAAGTGAGACCGAAACCTGAATGTGATCTGAGACGTCCTCCCTTGCTGGGATCCCCAACAGTCGGATCATCCGCGGATGAGAAGCTCACATAAGCCAACAATTGAGAGCGACTCGTCTTCCCATCAATTCTGCGTGTGGGTCCACATAACGAGCGCCATCCAAGTGGAACGATAGCGTACGCCAGTAAGACAGCCCCGTACCAGAAAAATACAAAGAGAAAAAAATACATTCAATAATATTACATTCGCATAGACTCACATATAACCCACGGAGAGAGATTCAGATTCATACACGTAAAATCATTATGTAACAGTCTAGTGCATACGTATTTCAGATGGAGAAAGATAGTACTCGACTGCTTCCTTACCCTTAATACATACATAAATACGTACATATGCACCAGTCATACTCTCTCTCTGTGCTACTGCCACTACAAGTAGGTTCTATCTCTAAATTTTCAGTTTCGATATTCTTCGTGCTGTGCTGACTCTGACTGCGTTGCTCTCAATCTTATATTGTGGGTATTATTCTTTTGTACTGCAACAAGAAAGAATACACACGAAAGCTCAACGATTTTCAGATGAGCTCTCTCTCCCAGTGCACTGCTTGCACGAGTATGACTACCATATTCCACCACCAATACCAATTGTAACCAACTGGTAAAGCATGCGAATGCTCACGAGAATATTTTCTTGCCCAGACTTTCCCTACGAGTTGGCTGTGACTTGACTTGAGAGTGCAGTTCACAAGTTCACTTATATCTTCACTTGTCCGTATTCGCTTCCCATGGTTCGTTTGGTTTCATCTGCTACTTCGAGAAGAAGACCTACCTACTCCTACTACTTCTAGTAGTACTGCATTCTGTAATAATATGGTCCTAGTCCTAGTTCTCTCTCTCTCTCTCTCTCTGACTGCTTTGTTCTGTCTGTTCGACGACTCGTTCTGCTGCTGTCGATCGATTCTCTATACTCTCAACCAACACTCAACTATTCCTCCCAGTCACTTGTCTTCTTCTCCTGCTGCTTCTTTGTGTCCTTCGCATTTTTTTCATTGCAATTCATTCCGATAAAATTCAGAGAGCTTTCTCCCAAGTGTGAACGAACACATTCCCAAATAAATACAAAACTAAATAGTAGTAAACCTGCAATATTATTAGAGTGATTGAATATGCACTACCACTTCTATAGTATAAAACGTTTGCTTACGTAATGAAAATAATCTGGCAGACAGATGCCACGTTTTATGGATATTAGCAGAGAATTGTTGCAGGAATTCGGATTTTCTTATAATACTACTACAAGATTTACTATACTACTATTTTATTTTATTCCAATTCTACCTACATTTAAGTATCCACAGTGTTTTATTGAATTTAGGTTTATATAACAGGGGAATTTTCCTCATCCTGTTCTGTTAGTGAGAGAATTTACGATAACTCTGGAGCAGCAGACAGCCAAGACAAGACAAGTGAAAGTTAAATTCCATGAGATGCAATCTATCTCTTGAAAAGACATTACTACTACAAGACTTTTACATATACCGGGTCGAATTCACACTGTAAGGTTTTGCATTTTACCTAAAAAGTGTATCTGTTTGTAGGTGAACGGCACACACACACATTTACTTTTCTTTATCGTATAGTAACAGAGTACAAGGCTGCAATTTTAAGACATCAGAAAATGTTATACTGCTTTGGATTCATTGCAAATGTAGATATTATGTAGGTAAGGTAGCAGGGAGAGAGAGAGAGCTATGAGCTAACAATCAGAGAATAAATATTTCTACCGTCTCCCTGGGTCCATATGCTATCCCAGTCTTATTTTTGAGTGCAGATTTACTTCTTGCAAGTGGCAGCTTTTAATGGGTTCTAAAGCTTTCCCCTCCTTCAGATACATATTTTAAGCTATCAAGCTGTCAGGACACAAATGCCACAGCTTTTCAGTCTCCCAAGAGCTCTCACTTTCTCTCCCAAAACCAAAATATCCTGTTAAACCTTTAAACTTTATTTTCCCAAATCGAGCCTTTTTTCTACAAGCACACACACTGGGGACTTGCAGTTGACATATACGCACCTTTCTTCATCGCTAATGCCAAAGTATTTTTCTCAATCCATCTTTTCACTGTGGGTACAGTAGGTACTGTACAATCTTTTTACCATCCATACACAATACTTGTATAGTATATAGGTATAGTGTATGACCGATAGTATGCGTTTACGAGCCTATAGCTCTTTTAACCATATTTCAACTTGTAATAGTAAACACATTCGTCCATTTAGACGTACATTGCAGTGAGATGGAGAGAGAAGAGTTACTTTGAACTGAATGAAATACACTTTTGCTCGGTGGCAGCAGCAGCAGCAATGAGAGTGAACCCCATCAAGTTTGATCGTGAATGGGGAGAGGGGGAGAGAAGTTGATTGCAATTGTGGATTCCAGTGCATTACGTCCGAAAGGAAATGTGCAATGCTGCTTTTAATGGACGTGAAATTGTAGCTGGTTGTTGCTCTGTGGGGATTTCTAAAAAAAGATTACTGTATTACAGGTTGTAGTACCTATATACCTTTATATTCTGGAACACACATAACACATTGAACATAACATGTACGTAAAAGTACATTCTATAATGTTCGAAAACTTTCCACACACCATCACAGCCAAGAATTAGTTTAAATTTTGACATTCCGGTCGTGGGCGTTCGCAGAAATACGGAGTGTGAAGTGCAAACTACCAAAAGTCAAGTCAACCAAGTCAACGAATAAATGAATTCTGGGGGAGAGAAGTTGTTTGCGCTCTTTCTGGGCGTTGAGCAAAAGTTTTTAAACCGCAGAGTGACATTAGGTTTATTTATTCTGCAAAAAACAGGCCCCTACAGCAGAGTTGCAGTGTTTCCAGCTGCTGGTGTAGGGACAAGCGTTATCTGCCGAACTTAAAATATCTCCGAGCAGTTATATACTTACTACATAGTGTTACACACGTTCGCAATTTAATTATATGATATACAGCAGAGTGACTTATAAAAAATATTTTCAGATAATAAGGAAACCTTGAAATCTTAGCAAACTTTTGGTCAACGACAAGAAAACGCTTTCGCCATACAAATCTACCAACCAGCGAAAAGATTCAATGCTCATTTTTCAACTTTTGTAGTCTTTGAGTTTAAGTGGCTATTGCCACTCTAATATTGCATTACCAGTCAGTTCACTTCCTTATCGTAAGTTCTCTCTCGCTGCTGCTGCTCTGTCGACTGTTCTAAGGTCTACCAGACACAGAGATACACTTCTGCGGATACTTCCCTGCTCTTGCTTTCTATAGGCCTTTCTGTCTGCCACCAGCTATATGACTTTTTGTGTTCCTGCTGTTTGCTTCGCTTTTACGTGCACTCTCTTTAACTCTTGTGCTAGCCTGGCCACTCTATCTGATATACACTTCTTTTTATATCTGGGCATGGTGTCTCCCAGCCTAAGGATTATATCTGTATTAGAAGGCTCATAGAGAAAAGGACGTGACACTTTTTACTACTGCAGTCAAGTCAGGGGCAAACTTTGTTCGGACAAGGTTCATTTCCTTGTGGCTTCACTTGCGTTTGCTTTCGCTCGTCGCACATTGTTAAGTTTAGCTGAATTTGTTTCTTCCATGCTCGTAGCTCGCCACACAAACTTTACTTCAATTTAAACTTGAGGGCAGATTGCATCAAGGCGACACTCACTGTGTGTATGTACACACACAATATTGTACAGATAGGGCATATAACGGGAGTAATCTAATACTTTTATTAGTCTCGTTATTGGCTGGTGTCAAAGATTTTTATACTTTTAGCACACAACTTGGCTAACTCTATTTTGTCTATCGTGAAGTTTCTTCTGCTGCTGTGACATTTTTGATGTAAAAGTTTTACAAATTTCATTCGACAAGATTAGAAGAGCTACATATTATATTTTAACTTCCCTGAATCATTCGGTGAATGGTTCAAGTGCAGCCAAAATTAGATTACATTTCGAGAATATTTCCGGGTATTAATGTTTTCCTCCATTGGTCGTCGACAGAAATAAACTATAGTGGCAAATCTTGGATTATATATTCTAGTGTAAGAACATCATGTCCTCCATAAGACAGTCGTGAATGTCAAAATCTGCACATTTATACTTATTAAAAGGGAGCTCATATAATCCTATATATGATTATATATGTTATATCTGTATCGAGCATTATAATGTTTTAATTAGTATGCTAAGAAGCATATCAGAATTATTAACGTATTTATAATTCTATCCCCTAGCATGGTTATCAGTGGTATTGTATAAGATACAGTACGCACACTTATTATATAGAGCGTAAGGTAGGTATACCATACCGGAGTAAAAGCGTGGCGGTCCCTTGGTCCCCGAACATGACAACGGGTGGCGAGAAGCGACTGTTTTGAGCTATGGGAAAAAATATGTTACATTAAAACATAATATATAAACAATTTAGTAATGTTTGCATTTATGTGTATACCACAGAGTTGTATAGCCTGTGAAGAGGCCGTTGACACATCTCCGTCGGCAAATTGTAAAAATCCCCCCGAACATCTACGTGCACATACATGGTCATTAATTAAAATTCAATTACCTACATAACATTTCATAACATAATCATGAAAGTTTCAGATAAACAACCAGGGTACGCTGTGAATTACCTATTTACATATAACGTTCATTAAGGAAGCTGTAAATTTCGTTGACAACACTCCACTCTCTCTCTCTCTCAGTCAGCATAGAAAGTAGAAGAGCAAGGAAGAGGAATACGGAAAAATGTCATGACCCAATGAAAACCGAAAGAGGTCGCAAGGGGGAAAATGACTCTGAAGGGGAAATCTTAGCGCACCGACGTAGCTCTGTTGTTATAATACTTGACGCAGCTTGCCTACAGAAAGAATACTTTGCAAAGTCGGCAAACTAGAAAAATTCTTTATCAACGCATACGAAGTGTATAATTTCAGTGAGAAACTGTAGCGTAATCCTATGGAGCATCAACTGTCGTCGGAGCTGCTGAACTCAACGCCCGCCTAATCCGCACTGTGACAACGAATAAAAAACCGCAAAATGAGTGCTTTTATGTTTATGTCACATCGTTACACTCTTGTCATCTTCGCATTCACGTCTACCTTCGCTCACTGTCTGCTCGTGTCTTGTCTTCTTTGCGCTCGTCTGCACAGAAGAGCCCAAGGATTTAATATGATGTTCCATGTTCCTTTAATTCACAGCTAAATTCTCGCACATACATCAGATGGGTGATACAGACTACCACTGTATATATGTAGTAGGAGTCGTTGGCAGGAGAGCACCTAGCACCGCTACACAATAGAAAGAAACGCACTCACGGATACGTGGAACTAAGCTAACAACCTCATAAAATGCAACGTGGAGTAACGCAACTAACTACGCCAGAGCGTGTGGAGTGTGGAACGGCAAGGGTGAACACAGAGCTAACAGTTCTAACTTTATCTGGTACTTTTTCAACGGTTCATAGATAGCAGGTCTCTTATATTCACAGACACGGAGACACTCATAATACCCATGGAGCCAGCATCCAAAACTAATAATAGAGTGGCGCACGTGAACCAGTAAGTATTTATAGCATAGGTATATATCTAGGGAGAGAAAGTGGACGAAGAGAAAAAGCAAATGCCCAAATGCACATTTCTCCTTCCGTAAGGTAACTAACGCGAAGATTCCATCCAGCTAATGGGATGCCAACAAAGGAGAAAGTTGGACGTCGTTCAAATACTAAAAATGTGCGTTCAGGGCCATCCTCTCGTTTGATTTTCACTCCGAATTCCGAATGCTTTTAGCTTTCTCTTGTCTTCTGGGAATATAGCTTGGCTGCTAAATCCGCGTATAAAATGATTTTTTCCTTTAGAGTAGGAAATAATTGAATTAATATTGTTGTGGAGCATGGAAGGATTTTGGCCACCCTGAAGAGAATCATAATCAATTTGTCAATTTGTGTCCCCATTTGTAATTTTTACAGCACTTAAGCCATCAACCCTTTCATTTCAATTGATCGTACAAGTAGCACATTACTATATAACTAGTGACTAGTAGCACAAATGGAATGTGAACAGATGAGTACCTCAGCAGCCACCAAGAAATTCCACATATCTATACGGAAGAGAGGAAATGAGCAGATGAGACTTAAACTTGCCTTTTCGCGAAAGGAAAAAGTTGGCAGTAGTGGAGTGTCTATATAGTAGAACTGTGGAAGTGGCCACATGGGGTTGCGACTAAGTAAGTATAGCCATAAGTAAGCAGAGGGTACGTTACGTATATACACATACATTTCCACCACACATGCACATACACAGACACACACACCAACTACATTAACTTTCACTACTGCGAGTCAACTAAAAAAGATACTAAAGTAGTTTCTTTCTACGTAAGTCAAGAGCGGCGACAAAGTTTCCTGTTCTATTTCCGAATAAAAGAGTAGCTAGAGCGTCAGAATGCGAAGCCAAGTCAAGGCTGGATCACATCACAAACATAACTTGGCTCTGTTCGATTCGCACGTTGCACATTACCGTTTTGCTACACTCGGCTGTAACTGTAACAGAGGACTACTAAGACGAGACATTAGTGACAATCGCTACAGAGAGAGAGTCGAAGAAAGCATAGAGAGACAGTTAACACATTACATTATATAGGCATACAGTGTATTGGCCTATAGTCGGAGTCAGCCAACTTAGTCAAGGCTTACAAATGCAAGGCCACGCTTTGTCTTGAGGTGACTCTTGGGAAAATAGCGGAAAAAGTGCCAAAGTGCTTTTCTCTTCATATTTCTGTCGCAGTCAGCTCACCAGCTCAAGTTTGCTGCATAAACTACCTACTACACCTGCCTACACATTCACAACAACTAAATTTCCACATTTTCGCTTTCCCTTCCACTTACATGTACTTTAATGCGTATTGCATGCCTACCATAGTAAAAGTACTATGCCATGGCCTGCCTGTATGCAATATGACGTGATACAATGTTACTAGTAGGAGAAAGGTCACAGGTGCCTTGTTAAAATTCACAGAAAACTATTTCCAGCAGCCACCTTCAGATAATACGTTGTAATGAATAGAAGGCATTTGTGTTGCGTGAGTAGTACAATGTACTCAAGGGTACTCATCAAAACCTTTTAATGTTCCTCTGGGCTTTCAGTTACATTTTGCATATCACATCTCGCTTAAAAATTAACGAGTATGACAGGTCAAAGAACAGCAAGATATTCAAGATAAAGAGAGAACGTGCATATGGCTTATGCTCTACAAGCACTCAAAAGTAAAACACTTTAGAATTCGCCTAATTTGCAACTTTTCTGCTTCCGGCACTTACTAGTAGTACGCGTACAAATTGTAACTGTTCGCATACTTAATACTTACATAAGGGACTGGTTCACTCCGAGATTAACGAAAATACCACCATTCGAAAGAGCGTGAAAAGCTGATCTAAAAAAGTTTAATCGTAATTGGCAATGGGGTGTTTCGTAATCGTTGTGGAAAAAAGGGTTGAATGTAACGTGAATGAATGACGAACAGAGAAAATGGTGAGTGAGTGTGCTTGTGAGCGGTTATTGTGTCGTGTATGTGTTAGCACGTACCCTTGATAGTTATTGTCACAACGTTTGAAGGGTATGCGGTGAACATGTCCAAGACGAAACTGTTCAATGACAAAAGGTAAACTGGTCAATGCAAAAGTGATCGTGGTCAA
>JABASC010005533.1:0-10066 GCA_019776185.1 Plutomurus gul
ACTCCCAACCCAATATTATTCGCTACGTATAAAATCAAATCAACGCGACAGACATTCACAATAAAGCATTTTTAGCTCCATCCATAAATTTCACATTAGCTTGTACTAATGCCGGTAGTGGTCCACTCAATACCGGTATTCGGTAATACCGGTATTCCATTCCCTAGAAGGCGCCCTCCGAACAGAACTTATGTATACATAAAATGATTCCACTGTAAACCGGTATTTCAATTTCAATTGCTGAATGAGAGCCCTAGTACAATTGGTGTGCTCCTGTATTATGGGATAACGTGTTCATGTTGCAATTCCTGACGCATACAAGAGTTGATTAGTAAAAGACATGCCGCTGGCGTGCTTATGAATTGATATTTAATGCAGGGATTATCTCTGCCAGACCAGGAACATCTGAAAAGTAAATGACTTCATAAAGATATAAGTTTTCCTGTGGTAGCAAAATACAACCATTGCCCACAAGCACAATGTTTATTGCTTTTCAACATCGTCACATATAGTTTAACAGGAATTGTGTTGCAGAGCATCATTTTATTGGGATACCTAGCAATACAAACCTTTAAATTCAACTTAATTATTATCTTAACTGTTACTGTAGCCTTGTTCAAATGCATTTGTTGGGTATCTGGCCATCCAACATAAATTAGTACAAATCAACTTTCTAAAAGTTTGGATACAGAGCAATAAAATTTAGCAGCAAAAACCATCAGTGCTTCCAAACAATTCTTATATCGATAGACAAAATTTTTGCTGATATTAAAAGATATTCGTGGAAATCCCTTTGGGATTGAGAAGCAACTGTGAACTCTTGTGGAAACACGATATTACGTAGGTTGCCTTGCAATGTGGCAGAAGAATTATTGCGTGCTGCAACTAGTTTTCATCTTTTTTCGATGTATGTTCTTCTTTGGGATTTCTCGTGCTGTCGACATGTGCAAATCAGGACCTCCAAATATAATATTTATTATGGCAGATGACGCGGTATTTTTCAGCATAATCAAAAATACAATTAATAAATCTTGTCTATTTCAAAATATAAAATCTGGTTTATATTTTGATACACGATAGCATTGAGAAACCTGTTACAGAAGGTTGGAGAAGTTGATTGAATTTAGCCAACACATTTAGCCATTATACTGGTAACTACTCTAATTGTTTTCAGGGTTGGAATGATTTCAGTTTCCACGGGTCGCCCCAAATTCCTACACCAAATATTGACACATTGGGTTTATCTGGAATCATCCTAAATAGCTATTATGGATCACCACTCTGTACGCCGTGAGTAAATAGATCTAACAATTCAAACAAACATTTACTCAGTTGAATATGATTTTGAGTTTTGTATTATTAATTCAAGTACACGAGGAGCTGTGATGACCGGGAAGCATCCAATTCACATTCGTAATTTAAAAAATCTAAATTCAGTTCACTGTAATGAAAGTTTTAATTTTAAACCTAGGTATAACGAAAACTTTAAAAAATTAAGGACTACAGCATTATGTTGTTATGGGTGGTTCGGCTGAGGGCCTGCCTCTATCTGAGAAAATTCTGCCACAGTATCTGAAAGAGATAGGCTACTCAACGCATCTCGTAGGTAAATGGCATTTGGGTCATTCAAGAAAAGCCTACACACCAACAGAGCGGGGGTTTGACAGTCACTTTGGATATTGGCTTGGAAAGCAAGATTACTACGACCACTACTCTGACGACGGAGTAATTTATGTTTTGCAATTTTCGAAATATCGCAATCGGGTGAAATTCTCCTAATTCAACCTTATTTATTTTAACAGGGAACATGGGGTTATGACTTCAGGAGCAATATGTCAGTTCATTTCGACGCTATGGGAAACTATGAGTAAGTGTAGACGAAAGCAAACGATCAGAATAAGAAGTGGAATGTGTTGTGGATTAATTGGACATTGGTAATGAGTGAACAGTTGAAATAGAGTAAAGTGGTTAATGAACTAGAAAAAGCATCAACATTGGGAAAGCGAATATACAGTTAATGATAGTTGTAACATATTCACAAATGGGAACTAAGATCCCATAGGATAGTTTTGTCAATGCGTTACATCCAGATGCTTAACAAATTGCGACGCCAGTTTAGCCTCTAGGAGAGCCAAGTTGTACCCAGAGTTAGGGTGAATGATTCATCGACCACTTTGATTAACTCTCCAATAGTGCTGCATCCCTATCTTCAACAATTTTCAAATACAATTATTCTTTTATATTTTAACAGCATTGACTTTTGGTTGAATGGTTATAGTTGTGCACGAGGTAAACATTTCGAATCTACTTTCTTTAATTCTCTAACTTTCAATGACTAACGGTCATCTTCTTCAGGAGTAAAGCGGAGCAAAAACAAATATTGACAAATAATTGCTTGACTCCTGAAGAAGATGACCGTTAGTAATTGAAAGCTAGAGAATTAAAGAAAGTAGATTCAAAATGTTTACCTCGTGCTCCAATAACCATTCAACCAATCATTAATTCCGAGGTTGGAAATCTCTGAAATATTATTTACAGCACTGACTTATTCACCAAGGAGGCGGTCCGAATAATCGAAAATCACCCTGTGGAAACCCCAATGTTTCTTATGATAAACCATATTGCTCCTCATTCAGCCAATAGTCACACACCTTTGCAGGCTCCGATCGATATCATTGAAAAATTTACTTCCACGATTAAGGACCCAAGAAGAAGAGCTTATGCCGGTTCGTTTACTTTCCAGTTTATCTCAAATTGATCATAATTAAAACCCTTAACAAAGCTGTGATATATTTATGCAGCCATGGTCGACAAATTGGACGAATCTGTTGGATTGGTTGTTGAAGCATTGGGGAAAACAAATATTTTGCAGAATTCTATTATTGTATTTGCCAGTGATAATGGAGGTGCTCCAGAAGGTTTCGACTTGAACTACGGATCGAATTGGCCCCTTAGAGGAGTACTCACCTTACCCTATATCAAATACGTACTAATTCCAGGGATTGTTATAAAAGTTAACCAGCTGCATTTTAATTTTCAGGCTAAAAATACGTTGTGGGAAGGAGGAACAAGATTGTCTGCTTTGATTTGGAGCCCCAGCATTCAAAATCGAGTTTCCTTTGACTTGTTCCATGCACACGATTGGTTGCCCACTATTTATGAGGCAGCGGGTATACACAATAGATTGTTTTCTAAGACAGCACTTGATTTTATTCAGTAAGATCAATGACCTTATCTCTATTAAATTGTAAACTCTTCAAATTATTTTACTAAATAAGGGTGTGATACGACAAAACTGGGAAATATCGACGGCATCAGCATGTGGAAGACATTCACTGAAGGGATTCCGTCCCCAAGAGACAAGATGTTATATAATATTGACGATCGTTATAACAACTCGGCGGTTCGACGTGGAAAATGGAAATTAATTCAAGGTGATGTGGTTTTAGGATCCCAACCTTCAACCTCTGATTCCCAATTATTGTGTACAATTGTTTGCTTCGGAACCTGATCACGCAGAAAACACCCAACACCGAGGGATTCTGGGGGCTACTTCTCGAAGCGTTTTTCAGTCCTATCCCAAATTTTGAGACAGGTATCTAAGCAACCTAAGCCATACAAAGGGGCATGGCTTAGGATTTCCCAGCTTGGGCCCGCCCAAATGACGTACGAGAATGAGCCCCCCTGGTTAAGAAAACTATTTGGGTGTAGGTATTTTAAAAGGTGAAATATTCAAAGTCCTGCCATTTTACCCCATAAATGGAAGGCCGGAAGTTATTAAAAAGCAGATTTTTAGTTTTACGTTTTGGCGAAAGCGTTTGTGGAATATCCTAACCTTTAGATCTATGGCGCAGATAATTACCTAGGAAGGGAACCATCCATTACCTTTCCCCATTTCGCCAGTAAGCCCTTTTCATAATTTTCATGTTTATGTCCATTTTTAAATTTATCCATATTAACAGGATATTGGCAAATTAATGACAAAGAAAGTGTGCAGACTAGTAGTATGTACAGTTTTCGTTTTAATGCATTAATAGCCTTATGCAGTTTACTGAATATCCGGCTTACTTCTCAGACATATATTTCAGTTTATGAACTTTTTTAATAAAGAAAATACAGAGTAGTATTTAGGTTCTAATATCTTTTACTTTACGGATAATCTGAGCTGTTGTCATAGTTTTGTTATTGGTACGTTACACATAAATAATT
This sequence comes from Plutomurus gul, assembly GCA_019776185.1. Lineage (NCBI taxonomy): Eukaryota > Metazoa > Arthropoda > Collembola > Entomobryomorpha > Tomoceridae > Plutomurus > Plutomurus gul. Next base: position 4,210 of record JABASC010005533.1, read on the forward strand.
ACACATTTCAACGTAATATTCTATGAAACAAAGGATATTCTTGGTATACATATATGATGAATTATAGTACAACATTACAATGTTGACCTTACAAAAATATATATAGGTAATAATACATGGGATACCACGTATCATAATTTTAAAAGTCGTCTAACTGTGTGTTAGTTGCCAATGTAAATTAGCCCTATAATCAGTTTTCAACTGTTTTACACATTTTTTCTATCCATGACAGCTTTTAGCCTGCCCGAATGTATGTGACAACGGTGATCCACCCTGATTAACATAACTCAAACTCGTACATTTGGGTAATATTTGATTTTGAATGAAATATTTAGGAAATACCTCCACAAACGATTTGGGAGGAGGGATATGGGACTTGTGGTACGGTCCAACGGGAAGGATGGTTTCCAGGTCTGTTCGTGATCTTCTTCCTCTAATAAAGAACAGTGTAGCTGGTAGGGCATTGGATTCCTCGGGGTTTGCTTTGAATGTGAGCCATTTGGAGGAAATTCAACGAAAAGCTGAAGTTCTTTGTAATCCTTCGTCGAATCAGATTCTATGTGATCCATACAGTGGGCCTTGTTTATTCGATTTGCAAGGGGACCCCTGCGAACAAAGAAATTTGGCTGACACTCATCCACAAGAAGTCGAAGAATTGCTGAAGATAATCCACGAGTACAATGCCACAGCACTAGCACCTATACCCAGAATTATAGACCCGAATTCGAACCCAAAACTGTGGGGAAATATTTGGACGACGTTCGTGGACGATATTGAATCAGGAAAAAATCCGGGCCAATGTTCCAGCACTGTGAAATTATTAAATAACATTTCAATCACATTCTGTTTTGGCATTGTCCTTTGTGTATTCAAGTATCGTTGGAGATTTGTTTGACAATATTAAAAACCAACAAGAGATAAAAATAAATTTTAGAGCTAGTTTTTAAGACAATAGCGAGAGAGAGAAAAGTGGTTCGAATTTTTAAATTTTTTTGTCTTTGTCAATTCTTGGCTTTATTTAAAGAAACAATGAGGGAGCTTTCACTTTAAAACAATTTCCTTGGGGAGCTAGGGGGTCTCAATTTTAAATCTCTTGGGTAATTTATTCGAATACGTTTCGATGGACTTCGTTCAAACTTGGAATGCATGTGCGTGCCTAACAACATTTCCCAGGGGGGTTTTTGAGGAAATTGGAAAATTCGAGTTCCTTGAGGTCAAACACAGAGGTCAAATAATTTGTTGAATCTCTCCTTTTCTTGACAAATGTCAAGAAAAGTTCAAGTGTCAAGTCCCTTATAATTGTATTCTTTGTATAAAGGTACCTATTATTTGTATTTTGTTTGAAATTTGCAGATGCAAGCCTTAATAAAAGTGAAATGAAACGAAAATGTGTGCCTGCGGTGTGAAGATACTTTTAATGCAGATTTTATTCATTGACAAACGAAGTATTTAAGAAAAGTAACATGGTAGCAACAAAAACATAATAAAATTAGTTCAGTTTTCTGACAAATTATAGATTGATCCCGTTTGAGTGCATTTGAATTGCACACACTGACAGGATGGTAGGTAGGTAAATTGTTTATTAGTGTCATATATCATGTACAGAGCAATTATGTATTAGCATTGATTTCCAACAGATTGACACAGATTATAGTGCCTAGTAGGGCACTGTACGGGCGTAAGAATAAATTATTATTAGTATTTGCTCTGCTAGAATGCTATATAGAATACAACAGTGCCAAAAAACGATCTTAATGGGTTGTTAATTAATGGCCTTACACTTTCTAGTTACATTCACATCCCACTTAAGGTAAAATACATAGACAGTACACAGCAACTCACAGTACAGACCCCCACATGAAAATTTAGTATTCTCCAAGCTGAATGCTTATAATATAGATTACAAATAATACATAGTAAGTCCACACCATAAATCAACAAATACAAACGTTTTAATAGTAACTTACTCATCTATACCGTACCTTTGTGCCAGAAAAAACTTCCAAGTGGGAGAAAAAGACAGACAAATCTTTAAGCACAGCGGTTGGGGGTGAGTTGAGTGGAGACCATTATAATATTTAGCCAATAATTATTTCACTGTTGGTGATTGATTCTGGACTGTGCACTAGAAACTAGGTAGGTAGCATGTAGGGGAAGAATCAAAGCAAATGCATGGAATACATTTAATGTTGCACCGAGAAGAAATGTCGGGAAAAAAATCTCCTAATCCGTTAACTTATGAGTAACATGTTAATGCATCTTAAGTTTCAAATTCATTTAATACAATACAGATACTACAATATGGAAAAGAAATACTTAAGATATCCCCTGTAAATTGTACCATTTATGGCCTTTGTGGGCGAGTTTCTCAGATTTTCGAGGATTTTTGCTGGTGCTCCGCTCTCCCTAATTTCAGTGATGACCCCAACCAACCCCTTTTCCCTAATATCACCTGTTATTTTCATCAGAAATCCTTCTAGACCCTTACGGGTAAATTCTCACATTTTCGCGTGATCGTTCTCCGTTAGTTCTCCCATCATGTTAGCGGTAGGAATATTGACAATATCCCTCAGCAATCTCAGCGCCAACGTACGTGGAGTCAGAATAGGATCAATTTTCTCGAAACCCTAAAGCAACACGATTCCAATTATCCTACTGCACACCGATTCATCATTAAATGCTCCTAAATGTCCAAATAACATTAAAATTTACCTTCATTTGTGCCTCCAAGAGGACTTTAGAGTGGAAGTCCAAATTGAAAATATTTGGCATGTACCAGTCATCTAGGATATGCTGGTAGAATTCCCTGGTGCTCTTCAGGTCCGGTTGCAGCGCAACGTTAAATTCATCATCGATTCCCAGAGCGTAACCCAAAACGGCCCACAGATGGCTGTAAGCGTACAGGTCCTCCTCCTTCGCGTCCAGAATCAGCAGTCGCTCAGGGAATAGCACTGGGAAGCCAACGAATGCAAATTGGGTCATAGCTTGTTGGAATTGACTGACTGCATAGTAGGAGCCATTTCGACCGTCATAGGATAAGGGGACTATACGATTCTTTTCCGGAATACTTGATTGGTCCAAGCTTTTTTGAAAGCAGCCCACATCCCTTCGTCCAAAGGCACCCGCTCGTACAGGTCACTGTTTATCAAATTACTGCGCTCTCCATGAAGACGCTCGTTGCCGGCCATCATGGCCGCTGTGTGGAGACCACGAACACGATTAAGACTCTTTAGGACGTCATTATCTTCCCTGTCCTCTTTCAACATTTTTCTGCACCATGTGTTCACTTGTTCTATTGTGGATCCGTAGCGCTAAAATTAATATAATTAGTATCTTATTGCTACACGTCCAAATGACAAAAATTGCGGAAGTTACCACTGGGTAAAATTTTAAAATGGTCCAGGTATTTGTCGAGCCACAATCCCCAAAATTAAAACATGCGTCAAATCATATGTAGGTAACCATTATAAATTTTGCTTTTACAGTCCATTTTGTCCACTAGAGAAATCTTTAGTAATTTTTTTTACCGTATTGCACTTGTATCAAACCTTATTGGTGCTTAGGTTAGAAAATTCTTATTTGAGAGCATTTATTCATCATTGAGGTTTATGTAAAATATTCCAATGTACCTTTGCCGCTTTGTCAGGCGTGTCCGACTGGTTTGTGAAGAGAAGAACACCGTTAATGTCAGGAAAGGCGAGAACGAACATAAGTCCAAAGATGTGACTGTTGGACAAAAGGGGTATACGATCTACTGCCCACTTTTGACCCTGTCTTGCAAGCGTAAGGTTTACCCATGTAGGTAACAGGTTCAGCCCTCTTTCGGAACTCCCATTCACCAATCGTCCAGAGACCAACGTGTCAGCCGCCATTGAACATTTTGGCACAGCAGTTGAGTCGCTTCTATTTATCATGATTATGATGTACCGATGCAAATAATTCACTAGTTTTACGACTTGGCTTTATTAATTATACAAAGTTGCACACTTACTGAATTTCCTCTGTGGTTTTGACCTCTTCAGTCGGTTTTGATCTCATGCACCATTCCGAGGCATATGTAGATGACGTCGAAATTAAAAAAATTAAAATGGTTGCCCAAAAGCTACTGTTTATCATGTTGATGGTGGAAAATCTTTGGTGAATCTGATATGAATTGTGAGCACAAAATCTCAAATTTTATCTGTGTTATTATACAATAATGTAAAGGAAGGAAGAGATGTTCTGTTCGTTAATTGCAATTGCGAATTTTCTTTACGGTCTTTCGCTTTCACAGTGCAGTCGACATAACACATAATGCCTTCCAAGCGCATCATGCAGTAATAATAAATAAGTTGAATATATAACTCATTCCGAGTATAGTAATTATATTTTGCAACTATGCAAACGAATTGTCAAATACTTAATATGCACACATTGTAATTTTCATGAATTAGAAAGTGTATATGCTAACTATCGCAATTTATTGAGCTTTTGTATGAATGAGTAAATAAGGAACTAAACATACCAAAACTTGCAGTTGTGCCTGGGATGATTCTATCTCCGTGAGAAACTGACCAGAACTTGAAGGTGATCTACAGTTTATATCTGAATGAGTATGATTAATGTTTTGGTTGTTGTTTATAACTTGTAATGCGTACTAAATTATTTTGTAGCATTCAGACTGAATGAGATTTGCTGGAAGCGAATATTATTGCAGAACCACCCCAATTTTTTACCATCTCAGTTGGCAACGATGCTAATAAGTAGTGTGCAGCAGAGGTAATTCGAATGTTAAAAGAGAAAATCCTATCACCAACCAGTAATAGTTTTTTGCAAGATCTAATGCGCGCACGTCACGTACTCCTACTTGAAACATATTGTTACACCAATCATGTGTGTAACAAAAAACCACCAATTTCATAATACGTATAAAAATACCAGCAGGGTGAAGTGTAATTGTTGCGAACTGGGTTAGACACGATTAAAATGTATGTTATAAGGTAGTACAAACATAATCTTAGCAAATCAAATTTAACCAAATCCTCCCACAGTGAGCCAGAATTTATTTTTTTGCCTTAATATGTTAGAATTGATTCCAATGCAATTTTATACGCTGAATCCGAATATGTAACCTGTTTTTTCCAAACGCCACACCGTTACCCGACAAAACCGAAGTTGCGGATGAATTGTACAAATGACTTTATAAAGTTCGGAACCAATTTTGTACATCCCTTGTACACTAAATGCAAGAGTTTTTAAAATATCCGTCGAATTTTGGTCTCATAGAATTCGGATTGTCGGCTAATTTCAAAACGAATAGAATTCAGCACCATACATGAAGGTAGGTCCAATAGAGATTAAACCGTAGCGTCCGACGATTAAACAGACAGATTAGATTGTAGTGCCTCTGCCTTTGGACAGAGAGATTTAGATTCTACCTTTTACCTTTTAATGGCCATAATTTCTCTTTCCAGCGACTTTCCGCAAATATGAGTCGGTGTCACTGCCCATTGAATAGGAAAGTACTAATCTTTGAAAAATTTCGTAATTATACAAAAATACAATTTCAGGATATTTCGATTTCTTTTTCATAATTTTTAACCATGATGAAGTGGGGGTGACAAGAAAGATAAATAGAAACTATCGATGTGTAACATTGAATAATGTATGATAATAATTTAATGTAATCATTTATTTCTCAAAGCCTCAAGTTACAAGAACATGTGTGGCTCTCGCAAACAACGATGAATTTCGAAGCTAAAACTGAAAATTATTGTTGTCAATGGAAACTTTACAAGGTAACAGTTGACATTGGGGCTGGAGGTCTACCACAGCGCCAAAATTTGAAAATTTGTGTAATTTACAATCACCAATAACA
>JABASC010005534.1:0-10065 GCA_019776185.1 Plutomurus gul
ATAATTCCGCCGGCACAGAGATGATAAACCTTTTAAATTGTGGAGTAATATTTATTGAAAAATTAATTTGAAATGTTTTTTAGTAACCAAATAATTGCTAATGATCGCATTCAAAGAAATTATTTACCTTCTTCCTGATTTGCAGTTACAGATTTTTTACCCCGTGTAAATAACTTGGAAAAATTGAGTGTAATATACCGAATAAGCGACCCTCCGGATTGTCCGGATTCCATCATGTATTGTACAAGTACAACGAACAATTGAAATTAATATGCAGAACAATTTTCTGATTCTCTCGCGAAGATTTTGGAATTTTTAAAATAAATCTATTATAGAATTATTATTAAAAGGAGGAATGCTTTCCAAAATCCTATTAGACAGAAAACTGCATGAGATACGTGAATGGATTCACTCTTCATTTTGTCAATGGTTATTGCACAAAAATTATCATAAAACACAATTATTTGTTTTAAGATAATCTAAAGAATAAAGTAAACATTTAAGCATACAATTAATTTATTTATTAATACGTATTGCACAAACACAAACAAAACTTACAAGTTTTGTTTGTGATATGGTTTCAGATCCACTGAAACCATATCTGACCTTTTGTGGAGTGCCGTAGTCGTCATCATGATGTATTGAGGGCATTCCCCCAACTTTAATATTTGATCTACGAATGTTGCTGACGATAAATTCTGCATCCTGCAGCGTAAGGGAAACTGAAACTGGTGCTGTCCGCACTCCACAACGCACTCATATTTGGCAAACAAAAATATTTGTGACAATTTACCTAAAACTTACATTGAAATCAAATCCAACGAGTGGATGCATCATTTTGTAAAGAGCTTTGACTTTTGTTATCAGGTTCACGAAATATCTGTCCGCTTACTTACGGTCAGAAGTGGACACAACGGCCAACACTGTTATTACGAAATTACTTATATTCTACATGCTTAGTGTAATGATGAAGAAATTTAGGAAACATCCAGAAAGGGAAACATTTCTGGACAACCTCTCCCCTACTGTATGCAATTTCAAATACTACTTATAATATATAAATGATGTCAATTTCTGGTAACACTACAGACGTCTTTTGTGGATGCTCCCTTATTCAATAATACATACATAAGTGCATTCACTAATCCGGGCAAATCTTTTCTCCGTCACTTTAGAATGATGAGTGCGGTTGATAATGACCCTCAGCTCAGCTATATTCACTTTAATATACATTGTTATATAAATACTGACCAAAGGGTACGTAATTTAATACAAATAACTTTGAGACTGCTATTGTAATCACCTGCGTAAGCATTATAAAAATCCACTGAATACTGAAATTAAATAAAATGATGTTACTCAGCCCTCTTTATGTTATTATTATTAATATCACTAGCCGGATTCGTTCTGAAAACAATTCGGCAGTATACGCTTCAAAGCCAAACACGCTTGTCTAATACAGGCTTAGACCTCCATGAAATACAGGTGACAATTATATCATTGTAGCACACAATGGCTGAAAAACCATTTTATTTAAACAAATATGAAATTTGAAATGGGAATTTTGCATTTTAATAATCAAATTACGGATTCTAACCACAAGTACAAAACTACGTTGTTGTAATCTAATTTATTAACTTGTTTTTACGTTTTCCGTGTCATTTTGCACAAAATGGTACAAACCACAAAACTGTTGGATTCCGCAATGATGATCATTTATACATATTGCACGATTACATTTATTATTTAAGCTAATACTGAAATGCATGAGGTGAGGGTGACGAGTTCGATCGTGACACTGCTGAATCAAGACAATTTCTGTGGTTTGCGGTAATATACATATTTGTAGAACAGATATGATGGAATAGCAGTAACCAAGGGCGTGTCCAGCCTATGGGCCCCTCGAGCACAGACCCCCCCCCAATTCAAAAAATTAACATAGAATAGGGAAGTGGTGCGGAGTGTATCTAAATTATCGTAGAAAAAATAGGGCACCCCCAGACCCCCACCAAATACTCTTTCTGCACGAAGCAACCGCAATTTTGTAGCGTAAACAAGTTTATTTCATTTTGTACACATTTACAAATGCACATACATATACAATCCAACTAAGCCCGAAAGTAGATGCCAGAACTAATATAATCCAGTACAGAATAATTTGGTATGAACTAAATAATATGTAAAAATATAATTAAATATTAAATTTGTCGATTTCATTCTTTTAGCAGCCCTCCTGTTGTTAATATAATCGCCCACCATCGTCTACAACAATAAGGATGAAATCTGCAGTTTTTCTCATAATTGTTGCCCTGGCCTTGGCCTTCACAGTCATTTCCGTTGGTGAGTACAAGTAATTCAGAAAATTGTACTTTCCTCAACCAGGGAATTTTATTTGTGCACCAGGAAAAATGAACTTTGTTAACTTCTTTTGCGGAGTGTATCTTAGAGCAATGTAAGAACCGAAGAGGCGTTTGTGTAACGCCCCAGGCTTGCACCGGCAAAGGTAGATACATTGAAGAGGGGTGTGATAGGCCACGCCCCGGTTTTATTTGTTGTATCAATTTTTGAAACGAAAATATGCACTTACATTTACTCTAATATCTGTAAATGTGTTTTAATTTGTTGCATTTCATTCATTGTGTTTAATTACAAGTGTAACTAAACAATTTGACAATGAGTCATAGAGTTGAAATAAAATTGAAAATTTGAATTTCTGTTAGTAATTGCTTTTTTACATTCACCATTTCCATTTTAGTACTCGTACTTAAAAAAATTACCCTTTGGAGAACGGACAAATTGAATTAAGGTATTTCAACTTTATTGAAAACAAGATAAAATGCTTAACAATTGTGCTGGGTATTTATTACTAAAATTTGGCCGTCGTGTTCAGCTAGTAACACATTGTGCGATTATGTCACAACAAATCTGCCGTGGTCCAAATACATCAGTTTTTAATATCCACTCAACTTTTTCTTATTCTTACTTTCGCGTCAGCATAACCCGAACTTTTAACATAAAAAAACATGCAATAGCCGTAGCAGCAGGTAACCATGGCTGAGCGCCAATCAAAGGGAGGCTGACGGCTGACCTCGGTAAGGGACGATGCATTAATTAATTGGAAAGAATATGGAAGGATGGGCTGGGCGGGAGGTGGAATATTAAACATGTTGGAAACTATTATGTAAGATTCCAGGAGCAGTAAAATATGCCGGTAAATCATTCTAAAATAAACACGAATACATGCTAAAAGTATGTAAAATGTGGACTATAAGATTTAACAAAGGCATGAAAAGTAGGGGAACGGAGTCACACAAGTCACTTCGCTTTGCTTCCACATTCGCTCTCCAAGCATAATGTAAGTAAAGGTTAGATTTTCATATTTATTTCATATGTATATAATTTCTGCAATTTATTTATTATAACACCGACTTTCTAAAAAATTGGGGAAATTACGCTAATTTAAAATAGTTTATGTGGATTCTGGTTTTTCACTCGAACGGGACAGGGCGTGACGCGAGCAATGAGAGCATTTCTTTTGTCAAGCTCGTAATCAGTCCACGTTTCATTCAGGATGAATCCACTAATACTATTCAACGTTTTGTTGCTTCCATATTTTAGTGAACACCTTTCTGTGGAATCGCCGGTGACAGTGAAAATTAAAGTGACATCTTTATAAGGGGCCATCGTAGTGTCACAGTGACAATGGAGCCAAGTGTAAAACAATTGGCCGTTGATTCGATCAATATCTTCAATTAGCAACACCTTGCCCCCACGTTTGAAAAACTGTTCGACCTCTTTAATACTGGCTCTTTGAGTATCCTCCGACTGAAAGGAAGCTGAATGACATTAGCATGGAACCTTTGGAGTGCTTCTGACGGCTGTCTTCACCAAAGTAGGCGGAGTTACATTTGACCGCCAGCATACGGGGGAAGGGTGATTGAGCGGAAGAGTCCATCTGTGCCGTTGAAAAGTTTTCTTTTATTAAGAATATAACTGCAGGTCTTTCGGGATTGCCTTGTAGAACATGAAGAAGGGCACATGAAATTTTTAGTTGATCTCCAAAATCGATTCCATATTGATGAAGCCACTGTGTCAATTTGTCAACTCTTTGCTGGGCGTTGTCGGTTGGGGATTTTCCACGAAGAAATTGAAATACGGATGTACACACATAATATAGCACCAACAGAAAAATGACTGTCCAAAAAATTATCGGTACTATCAGACAAATTATCGGCAAAACTATCAGACAAATTATCGTGACTATCAGAGAAATTATCGGCAAAACTATCAGACAAATTATCGGCAAAACTACCGGACCAATTATCGGTAAAACTATCAGAGAAATTATCGATAAAACTATCAGAGAAATTATCATTAGAACTATCAGAAAAATTAATCGTCGGGTAGATAAAAATTGGAAGAATAAGACAATTCTTCTGACATTAGAAGCGATGATTGATGAAACGATCTTTGCACAAAACTTAGAGATTGCGGATAACCTGACCAGACAGGCAGAAAGGCAGACAATCATAGTATTATAAAAGGAGAAAGGAAAAAAATTGGAAAATATCTGCTCTGAATCTTGGCTCATTTTGCATATATCTTGAATTTGCTATAATTTATGGGAGAAACAAAATATTAATTGTCTCGAGTGCATTGTGTATTCTAGTAAAAAGCATTTGTCGGCCTAATTCGTTAAAGGACTATGCGAAAAAAGAACTAAAATATATGAACTTGTCAATGAGAAAGCATAAGAAGAGATGTGAAATTTGGGAATTTCAAACAAATTTCAGAAATGACAAATGTCCAAATTTAGCTTAGTTCTTTTTGCTCATGAAGGAACAAATTCATATATTTAGTTCCTTGCATTTCCACTGACAATTTCAATTTCCTACAATTAGACCGACGTTATAATGGTCTGTTACCTTTTGCATTGTGATTGTTTACCGAAAACACAGTATCGTTTGATTCTTTATGAAATACTCGTTAGAGCTTAGATAATCACCACAGGAAGTTGCACAAGATAATTTTCGCTCCAAAATAAATGACCATTAGAACAAGCAATCCCCTCGTGTGTGTGCGGATCACGCTTAAAATTGTTCACTTTGTTCACGCTAGAAAATTTTGAAATGTCTGAAACGAAAATATGAATTGATTATGGTGTTGGGATAAACATTTTTAAAATTCTGACTTTCCAGCACCGCAAAAAGCAAATTTTGATTATTTCGCAAGAATGAATTAAAATCAGGGTCAGATGCACAGTTAATCGCCAAACACCACTGTATTAAAGTAATAATGAGTTGACGAGGAACGATGGTTAAAAGTGATGCTATTTAGCAGGGCTTATTAAAGTTCAATATTTGGTTATCGTACATTGCCATTATTCCCACTCCACATTATCAACCTCTCCAGATTATTTTAAGCAGCTATCCGATGGATGTTCTTTTATTTGCACTACGAAACTACGATACATTGGCTACTTTTGTCCCAAAGCTGATGGAAGTGTAAAATTTCAACAGTGCAACCTTTGCACTTTTATGTACAGCACCTTTTATTGGATTTGTGCAAGGGGTGCAGATAATTTGAACGTAGCATCTACAGGGTGGTCTGTACAACTCACTCCTTTTAGTATGTAATAGAATTTTAGCGGAGGAGGCAAAAATGGACTTATAAACACGTCCAGGTTTAGCTCATTTGCTGCTAGGGGACTTCTTTGCTATTTCATCTTTAGATTATTATTGTAGTTTGAAGATCAAGTTCTGATCACTCGAAGATAGAAATGAACAAACTACATAAATATCTTTATAATTTCTGCAATTTATATATACAGAGTGTTTAGTATTTCTGTGGTCCCTCAGGGAAATTGTCATATTGTCACATTGTAGTCAATCACATAGCCTGGTTGAGTATCTCTTCGCGTTTCTACTCTTAGATATTTACTTGTTAGTTAAGTTGATTGAATCTTTATTATACAAGACATTTAGATTTATTAACAAATTACTGTAACCAGTTTTGATTATAAGAAAACCAACAGTAACATTTTTATTGTACACAATTTAAATTACTTGGCCGTAATAATGTATGTTTACTCAATAAATAAATTAGAGAACGCTTATTATTTAAGGAAAATTCGAAAGTATTCGCATTCCATTTACTCCATTGTACACTGAGATTTCCAAATTCAAATATTCATCAGATCATTTCAGACTAAAGTAAAAATATGCGAACACGATAAGAGATGCAAATATTAATTTATTAGTGAAACTTCCCGCCTCCTTTCTCTCTTTATATTTCCTTCGTTCCATTTCAGACTTTTCGATTTTCTGATGCGTTAATAAGACAAGAGCTTTTTTGCGGAAATGAGACACTTCTGGTTTCAACGATAAAGATGGGTGTGAGAAATATGGTTCGTCCCTCTCACAATTTTTCAGGCAAAATTCCAGCGTTGAAATAAATATATCGTGGACCTTGTCGAATAATTCTGATGGAATTGATTCCCCATGTTTATAATAGGATTCCATGAAGAAATGGTCGCATCCTCGACAGCACAGAGAAAATCTTTCGCCGTCCTTCGGATTTCTGCTTACTAGCATGGCCTTAGCAAAAATATAATATGTATCTACCAACATAATCATATAGAAATCACATTCAACATTATGCTATTACCTCTTGCAAATGTCCGAAACAGTAGCTGCACATTATTTCCATTTCACAATTTCTCAAAAATGTAGCTATAGCGAAAATTCGATTATTACAGTTGGTGGCTTCAATTCTTTTCAGAAACATATCACATTCTGCAACGATTGTGTTGACTATTGACAAATCAATTGGGTCTCTTATCAAACGTTTTTTGCATTTAGGACAATTCCAACAGCTCCCATTCCAACAACAGCCCTTGCAGTAGAGTGAATGATTGCTGCAATCGCAAATGCACCCCAGAGTCTACTCTCAAAATAAACGGACGAAAGGTAAATTATTTATTAAAAACATAATAACATAAATGTAATATATTTCTTACATCGTTTGCTGTCCTGTGACATACGGAACATTTCAGCAGCAGCTTAACTTGTGTAATGCATTCCCTAATCTTCATAGTAAAGTCCGTCAATTGATTCGGGGTGAAAGAGTAAAGTCCAATTTGACGAGATTTACTGTACGGGAATTTATTGATAGAAAACGTGTGCTTAGCGAAAATATTCACCAAAGTTGGGTTCCCCATTAACTTATCGATGCTGCTAGGCTCACTTTCATTTTCTGCAATATAAATTCAAAAATAAAATAAAGTGTTGTAAGTCCACTTTTGACACTTTGTCCACATATCAATTGTAGACCCAAATTGTTTTTCCTTGGTTCTACTAATGTAAGCAGCAATTGCCTCCAACAGGAATTTATAACATAATATATTTAATTAAATATTGTGGACTTGAGAGGTGCGAAATCAACGACCAGTCAATATAGGGATGAAAGATTCTTGTATTAAATGGAAAGTATGCATTACATTGCATTGTAAACTTGTAATATACTACTATATCCACTATATTCAATTTCTTTATAAAACTAACCTGGGAGAATGAGTTGTGGGTGCCAGTTAACACGTAGTCTCTTTTCGTGGGAGTCGTAGGAGTGCTTCATTCCTGGGAGAACATAAACGCTTTCTCCACATTCAGTGCACGATTCAAAAAATTCGTATTTACGTAGGTCAATTATATCTTTAATTTTGTAAAAATCAACTTCTTCAGCAGGAGGCCACATGGAAATTTTTGCCTTGATGGCATGGATTTTTGCAGGTCGTGTAAGTGTAGACAATTCCGCAAGACAGAACTTGTACAGAATGTACTCGGGGTTCTCATCTTTTATCTTTGCTAAATCGCTCCGCCATTGGTGCAGGGCCTTAAATGTTTCTTGCTGACTTGGCCGAAGATCCACCCGAATGGACAACATATCATCAACCGCCGAAGGATAATATTTGCCGGTATACAAAACCTTTTTGGCAACCAATTGTGCACAATCCATAAGCAAATGCTTAAATACACATTCTCTGTTTTCTTCGTAATCATCACGCAGTTTAGCCAAAAGAGGTATTAGGTAAATTACATCCTCTGTAGCATATTTCTTTATTTTTTCTGGTAATGGACGCTGTCGGAAATCCGCAAATGTGCAATTCTTGTTTAAAGTGATATTGGGAAAATATTCTTTCATGATATTAACTAATGAAACATTGCAATCATGAGGTTTTCCTTGGACAGTTTTGATTTTGCGGTAAATAATCTGCGTATCAATCACAGGCCAGGCAAAAATTCCAAAGTCCCGCTGCAGCCACTTCAAATCATTAAAACAGGCATGAATGACTTTTATGTGATTCTGAGACTCCATCAATGGTTTCAGGAATTCTTTAATCTCCGTATTTAGGTGGAATGGATCGATTAAGAAGGAGACTTTTGGTGTAGAAATCTGAATTAAACAAGTAATTCCAGCATAGGAACACTCATTGTGGTGTTCCAAATCTACAGCCCATTCCCGTGTAGCTTTCAGGTATTTTATCATCCCTTTAAATTCTTCAGTGTTTCTAATCTCCATATATTTCAAGCTACAGACATATTTGTTGCTTTTAAAAAGTCCATGGGGCGGGTTCCATTTTAAAACTTCCCCCAGAAATGGATGAGCCGAAAATACTAGTGGTTCTTTAAAGTTTAATTCAATTATTGCTTTAAAAAGCTCTGGATTATTATATTGTGGTTTCTCCTTGCGTGTGGTCCAGCTCATTTCATCAGAATTGTGAACATGTGACATTTTATCTAAAGGACAATAACATTTTTATACAAAATATTATTTTATAGATTACTATAAATTTACTTTGATAACTACAACAAGCAGCAGAAATGGCAATATTTTTAACATATCACCTGTTGATTAGCGGCTACCGAACCGGTTGACTGTCGGACAGTCGGAAGGATGCACGTTGTACGTATTTCTCTTTGTCACATCGCCAAGTCACTGCATAATGTGCATAATAAATTGTAAACTCTCTTAATAATTTATTACGTAGTGACTCAATGGATATACAGTTCACCTTTACTTTGTACTTTGTATTCGAGTTACTTAATTATTATTAAAAAATTCACATTTGAATTATAAAGTTTAGAGAAAAGAAAGTGCACAAATTGAAGCCTGCGCTCGAAACCGCCAATGCCAATCGAAGTTCAACGAGTGCAAGACACCCCTTTCGTTCAACTTGATTATATATCTTTGTTCATTGACGCATTCTGTTGGCTGTAATTTTACTTAAGACATTTTTCAAGTGACCATTCAGGAATTTTTACTACATAGTCGTGTGATGAGTCCTCAGTCCTCCCTCACACTAGTTCAGCCCTAACGGCTTACGCCCCAAAATTCGTTGTAATTTTTCAAAAATTAAAAGTTAAGAATTTCTTGTCGGACTAATGGGACATAGACATTAAACATAACATGCAAAATCTGCGACAAACAAGAAATGTCCTGCTTTCATGTAAATGCAATATTATGATTATTTTTTCGTGGACATATTATATTTATTGTTATCAAACATTTCTCAAATTCTCAACCCGCTAGCTTTACTCGCATGCCAGTGGGAAAATGGGAAAATAGTGGGGAAATGGGAAATTAATGGGAAATTGGGACAATGGGAAAATAACGGGAAAATGAGCATTAAAAGGGTAAAATAAGATATCAATTGAATTAACACCCGCACATATTTAAAATCCTATGCTGGGAACTTTCTATTCATCTGCAAATATCTTGGTAGACGGGTACACGGGTTTTATTTACACTTGCAAAATGTAAACAAACACGTGCGAGTGATTGTTTACATTTTTCACGGATTTTATTTACACTTGCAAAATGTAAACAAACACGTGCGAGTGATTGTTTACATTTTTCACGGATTTTATTTACACTTGCAAAATGTAAACAAGCAACTGCGAGTGATTGTTTGCATTTTGCACGGGTTTTATTTTCACTTTCAAAATGTAAACAAACAACTGCGAGTGATTGTTTACATTTTGCACGGGATTTATTTTCACTTTCAAA
>JABASC010005535.1:0-10065 GCA_019776185.1 Plutomurus gul
TTTTTAATTTTGGCATAAAGAAAAACCCCAAGCGAAGCTGGGAAGAATAAGCTAGTTCATTATAAAAAGGGAAAAAAGGCATTGCTTTTTTAAAAAAGCAACCTTGTTTACCTTTTTGTAGAAAAAAGAATGCCTTTTTTGTTCCCTGATATTGAGGACACCAAGTTTGTAAATCTATAATTTCAACCCGAATATCATTTCATTACCTGTCTTTAGGCAACCATAACCATAGATGTATGGCTGAAAACGTTAATTTTAATAAACGACGTTATGTCTGTACTGTCTCAAAAAATAATCTGTCACTCCTTCTTTCATCTATCTCTACTCTACACGTCTGAATTCTGTAATCTCTTGCCACTTACCTACGTTCTTGAAGACCAATTAATTGAAAGGTTGCCCCCGATTGCGTCAGGTATCGGCTAACTACAACTGCTGCTTTCCCCCTTTTGTGCTAGAAATTCAACGGTCATAACAAAGCTTATGTACTATGTATGCTTATGTACACATATCATGTCTTTTTTTTACATGTAATAAAGAGCGGGAACGATCAGGTCGTTTGGCGCCAATGTTCTGAGGCAAAACGATATAAATATTTCTCGTGTTTGATAAATATTCCAACAGCAAAAGTAAATATAATTTTACTTCGATTTCATTTTGTTATTGTTCTTTTACATTGTCATTATCAATCTCATCTCATATTTTAGTAATAATTAATTTATTAATTGTGCGGAAACAATACCGGCTGTCAGCATATGTATAAACCCAAGAAGGTATTACAAATTATTTTAATTCATATGAAGATACTACATTCGAAATCGTTTTTATTCCTGATACCATACCAACTACATAGTAGTTGGCAACTACTACATAAATACGACATAATGGTTTCCTCGATTTCCTCATTTTCCTCAGCTTCTCTGTTTAGGTGTACGGAAGGATAGGAGTAGGACTTATGACTTGGATGGATGCAAATGCAAAGTGGAGGGGAGTCTAGAAAATCTAGATGGGTATTCAGATTTTCAGCCTTTATAATTTGGTCATTCATTCTGTATTTTAAGTGGGACCTAAGTAGGAATGAAAAGGTCTTTTAGGAAACAAGGCAAAATAATAATACTTTATGATGATTCATGGTTCATGTTGTATTTTCTTGATTTAGACTAGATTCATGCAGGACCAAGGACCAGGACAGTTCAAATAGGAACAATACATGATACGGACGTGCGTTAAAAGACAAATAAATAGGAATTGAGTAAACACAGTCACATTTACAGCAATTTATAATACAAAAAGTAACTTAATGACTAGAGACTAGAAACTTGTTTTATAATACAATTGGTATAATATGTATTTCAAGTGAAGTCTTTGCTATAATTTTTTCTGTAGAATTGCAACAACGAAAGATGGCCAACACAAACACAACAACGTTTACTAAACTCTTGCCCATTCATATCAGAAAGGATGTGGCTCTAAATATGAGAGATGTTGGAGGTGTCGATAATGGAGTAGGAATAATGAAAGGTGTCGAACAAAAAGAGGTTATTCGTGTCACCATTATGTATCCTTCAACATCCTGCGGGACGATGAACCCACACAAAGAAATTGCTCTTAGACTTACAAATGACGACGATCCATCATTCTTTTACTACTTGCGTATATGTGATGCCGAATTTCCAGACCTCAAGAGCCATCAAGGTCTTCTCGTCGATTTCTACGGATTTCCTCAACAGCTTTTGACCCTTTTAGATAAATGTGATCCTAGTTCTGAAGAAAGTGCCAATGAGAGCGGACCAAAATTTCTACTGGTTTTGAAACTTGGAATCATCAGTGGTAAAAATAATGGCAAATGAAATGTGAACATTATTGTACGTTTATTTGGTTGTGAATAACGCATACATAATTATTTTCAGTATTGGATATTGTGGAGTCTAATCCATTCAAATATTTATGCCATTTATCCCTTCAAATTAATCCTGGGACGGACACGGAAGTGAAAAAGTACTTATGTGAGGTTACTAAAATTCTAAAAAAAGATTTTCAGCTCCTTCAAGAAAAGTATGGCCATCTCGCTTCTTCTATGAACAGTGAGCTAAGTCGCACCAAATCTCTTGTCGAAGAGAAAACAAAAGAGTTGAACGACTTAAAAAGTGAAATTCATTCACAAGCAAACACATTAGCGAGTAAACATTTTCAAGAAATGACATCTGAAAAAGAAAAATTGTTGAAGCTTCAGTCTGACCTTGGTAATAAGTTTGAACGGGACAGAATGGAAATGGAAAAGCGACAATGTCAAACTGCTCTCGCATTGGAGGATAGAATCAGAGCTTTGGAAACTGAGAACAGGGAACTATTACAAGGGAAATTTAAAAATGAAACTATGCTTCAAGACACTAAATTGAAAATAAAAAACTATGAAGATGATCTCAAAATCTTGCAACAAGAACTCACCGTATCTAGAAAGCAGAATGGAAAACTCGACCACGATTATCATGAAAAGCAACGATCGGTCAACAGTTTACAAAATAGACTAACAACAGTTGAGGCAGATTTAAATGAAAAAAATAACTTGGTGCATAAACAGCAGGATTATATTGCAAAGTTGTCTGACCAAAAGAAGTACAACGATGATGAAATAAAGTCTTTATTAAAAGATATCGAAAACTTTAAGCTGATTAATAAAAACGTTTCAACTGAACTGATTAAAGCCAATGAAATAATTAAAAAACTGCAAGATGACACTAGAAATTTGCACATGAAAAGCAAGTTACAGGTATTCACACAACCCTTTAATCCTTTCAAGTAAAATAATTGGAAGTATTATCAATTTTTATTTGTAAAAATAGAATCAAATTGTCTCTGAACAAGAAAGGACTATTCGTGATCGCGACAGACAAATTCAAATTGCTGACTGTGAGTTGACTGCGGCGAAATCTGACCTTGCTTCGAAAATGACAGAATTGGGTTCGTTGAAAGAGCAATTAGAGAAATCTGAAGAAAAAAATGAATCGTTGGAGAAAAATTGCAAATCTAATGAAAATATGATTTCTTGGTTAAATAAGCAACTAAACGAATTCCAAGGTTTAAGTAATCTTAACAAGTTTCGCCAAAATTTAGCCCAGAACCAAAACGGTCAACTTAGATACGGGGACGAAGGAGATGTTGAAGGAGATCGAGGGGGACCGCCTGCTCCATTACAAACCGAACTCAATCATATAAGCACAAGCAGTATAAATAATATAGGGTTGAGGAAACCGACTTTTTATAGCCGCCTTAGCAATCAAAATAATAATAACACACTGCAAAGTACTTTACCGGGTGCAACACCTTCTTGGATGCACATATACCAAAGCACGTCTACTTCAACTCCCCTGGACGATGATTTAAGTGCGCGGTTAGAGCAAGTGACAGCCTCTCAGGGGATTAGACATAACTTATCGGGCAATAAATCTAGACTAGAGACAATATCTGAAAAGAGTGTAGCCAGTAAGCCACCCTCGACTAGTGCAAACAACTCTGCAAATACCACAAGGCCGCCTACGTGGACGAGGGGTCGTGGTAAAGTTGTATTTGATGCACCTGTACCCAGTAGTCGACCAAATTTCCGCAACCACGTGAATAACAAGTGAACCTGTATAATAGTTTTAAAAAATGCGTAGATAACTCCTATAGTTTAATCATGTCAAGAGAATTATGAGCAATTGGCTACTACAAGAATCTTCATTGCGCTCTCGCCCTTTGTATTACATTACTGCAAGCAATATAGTGTAGTTGTGCTTTATTTGAGTGTACTGTAATTACGTTAATTGTACCTACGAAATAGTTGTAGTTGTGTTGTGAGTTGTTTTATTATATGGCAATGACAATGTTAATGTTTTAAAATTCCTTACTAATGTTAAATATCCAACGTTCACCAAATCAAACCTCTTTGCTGGTTTCTACAATATTTTAAATTGAACTGTGTGATTGAAATGTGTTTTACAAGTGTGTATCGAAAAATGAATAAATAACAAATTGTACCGGAAAATAAAACTTCATTCAAAATTGTGTAGAAATAGCATAAAGCGAGATAAAGCGAAGGATGATTTAGGAAGACAGTTAGTGAGCAGTGAGACGACAACGAGTGTGAATATTCTGAATGCGCGATGTGAAGGTATTGTTTTGTAATACATAGATGCTTTTGAAAGGGTAGATATACTTGCACATGCTCAACCAGGAGGTTGTATATGCAGATCGTTCCAAAATTCAAAAGTATTTTTTCCCCATAAATATATTCATACAATTTTTATAATAAAAGTGTATTTCAGTGTATAATATTTAATAAACAAAGAAAGAAAAATCTCTATCGTAAATTCGTAAATATTTTAGTGTAATACACGCAGCTATGGCTCCATCCAATTCAACGGAGTCTGATAAAAGAGCTCGAGAGGGCAAACATTTTATTCACAAATACTGTAGAATGTGTGCATTGGAACTGGAGCAAGGTGTTTTCATTTTTGGAGATGAAGGAAAGCGCCTACATATACCAGAGAAAATACGAAGAACTTTAGCAATCCTTGTAAATACAAATTTAAAGTACCCGTGTTCACTATGATATCATTGTCATCATGAATATAAAATAAACCTGGCATTTTAAAATCATTTCCAGGTTTTGGAAGAGGACACTTTGCCGAAGAAAATATGCACGGACTGTTGTTCCAGTCTTGAAGATTATGCTCAGTACAAGAACACTGTTTTAGATGCGCAAGAAAAGTTGGCGTGTATTGCCAAATCAATTACCACATCAAAATCTCGACAATGGTCTCATACGTTTGATTACGAAGACAGCGTGGTGTCTTCATCCGAATCAATTTCAGATAACGAAAGCCGATCCAGTAGTACAACTGCTAAACCGAATCCAGAAAGACGTCAGGTAAACAAAATTAAATCGAGCGAGTTAGACGCTATCCCTGTTAAATGTATGTGTGGTGTCAGTTTTACAAGCGAACGAACTCTAATAGCCCACTATAGCGATGCACATAGTGGTTTAAAGAGTCAATCGCCCATTATCCAGTGCTCCAAGTGTTCTAAAATCAGTAGAAAATACAAAGTTATTATAGAACATTATCGACGTCACCACAAAAATTCAAATACCAGTCCGAACAAAGAATTTTCCCCTGCTCGTGGAATTTCTTGCAAAGAATGTGGAAAGCGCTTTCATTCTAACACAGGTACATGAAATGTGTTTCCATTTTTATCATTGTATCTCAGGATCGTTAATGTTGAGATTTTACTTTAATTTCTATTCTACCTTTTACCGTACTAACATTACCCTATTAAAATTACAGAACTGACAAATCACATCCAATGTAAGCATTGTGATGATATTCCATCTCCTTCGTCTTCTATATTAATATCAAGCGTTATCGATGATGACGAAGGTCCGGGCACAACAATTGATGATGTGTGCCCCACTCCCAAGCAAGTCGAGTCTCCCCAGTCACCACACCCTTCTTTTTGTCCAAGTACTTCACAACAATCATCAAATCCTAATCCTAAAGCTTCCGTAACAACAGAATACCCTGATTCTCATCGGGAAACACATCGTGATATCTTTAATCATTACAAACTGAAAAGGCATGAAGACCATTTGAAGGAGCAACCTTTACCTACTACTGCTGACCCTAACAGTTCTGAGAATAAAAGCAGTCACCCGAATGTAGATGCTTCGGCAAAACAATCAAAGGATAAGATCTCTCGTAAGTGTGATGTTTGCGATAAAGTTCTAAACAGTAGGGCTGGTTATGCAAACCACATGCTAACACATGAAGGTCGACGTTTTGTCTGCAAAGAATGTGGGGTATCCTACACGCAAAAAACAACATTGGATACACACATGAAAGTTCACCACTTGAACGTACCAAAAAATTTTACATGCTCAGTTTGCCAGAAAAAGTTTATTGATTTCAAAGCTTTAAATCGTCATCAAAAAATACATTCGGAACCTAGTGTAGGGTTCCAATGCTCATTTTGCCAGAAGACTTACACAACCGATGCTTATTTGCAACGACATCTGCGACGTCATACCCAGCCCCCAAGACACCTTTGCCCAACTTGTGGTAAAGCGTTTTTCCAAAAACGAAAATTGGACGATCACATGTTTACTCATTCGGGAGAAAAATCACAAGGTTGTCCATTTTGCCACAAATGTTTCAGTACTAACAGCAATTATGTTAAGCATATAAAGAAAAAACACATGTCAGAGTTAGCACAAGATAAGAAAATTCCACCTCCCAGAAAAGTTTCCACCTCTAAAAATTGTTTTGCTGTTGAAGGAAATCCGAATTCTCAAGTACCACAGTCCAGCATACCTGTCAAGTCAAGTCATTCCTCCTCTTCGAATGCGGTTCAAAGCCAAGGATCCCCTCTTTCGGAACCGCAGTGTCAGAATCCTCAACCACAGAGTCAAAATTCCCCCATTTTAGCTCCATCCGCACCTCAATCACCTCCTTTTCCAGAGCCACATCATCACGCCCCACCACAATCTCAACAACCACTAAATCATGATTACCAAGAAAATTCTGCAGAGCCTGCTCACGCTTCCAGTTCCTATCATACTATCGCCCACCAATCTTCGTGGGGTCAAATCCCCACTTCATCGGGTGGCAAAAATTACCAAAATCCGTCAGGAGGCAATAATAACGGCAATAATGCCAACACTATGAATGCATTGGATCTGGTGGATTGTGCTATTCATCATGCTCTAGGTTCAGAAGGCAGTAATTCAAGTAATGTGAACATTCCTGCCCCCGCTGTCAGTCAGCCAAATCATCATAGTCATCCCCATTTACATGGAAATAACACATCTGTTCTGTCAATTGTGCATCATCAAAGTGAACCCATGGAATTGAGCTACAAGCTGGACTCAAATTCAAATGGGTTTCAGGATATGCCCATGGAGTTAACAAAAGTTTTTCAGAGAGATCCTTTGGAGTTGTGTGTGAGGCAAGACTTTAGCAATCCACTTATGGATTTGAGTTCAAGAGTAGTGGAGAATGGGAATTTGGGCATCCTTGGCGGAATTAATATGAGCAACATGAACATGAATTGTGGCATGGGGATGGGCATGTCGACAAACAGCTATCATAAATTGGACTTGACTGACAGGGAATTGATGGACATGGGAGCCTTCAGGCAACCAATAGGTAAACCCATTTCATCATAATATTTGATTTTTCCCTATCTTTTCCTTGATATTGGTTATGGCTTTCAAAGATAAAATGTGATTGCTTTGCTTTGACATTCTCGTAGAATATGGAAATAGGAATGTGCACCTGAAACCCATTGTTATCGTATTACTCGCATTCTTCTTTATCAATAGCAAACTTCTGTGAGGAAACGTCGTATTCAGATTTGTTTTAACTTAGGTAATCTACTAAAAATGCAAATAACTTGGATCTGACCAATTGATTGACAGGATTTCTTGTCAAGCGCACTTACCATCACTTCGTGCAAGCATGCATAGTGTAGGCTTACAAGTTTCACAATGGATTTTTCTATGTGACCCCTTTAAGTGGACACCGAATCACACAGTGGGACAATATGACATCGAAAACAACCGAAACTGAAGCTTGCGAATGCCCATGCTTATACTTCAACTAGTAAACTAGGAAATACAAATGACAAATTCTGCACATTCGTTTTTCTCATATTGTTCATATTCAACTTGTGGCATGTTCACATTTTTATAAACAGTATGCAGTAGTGGGTACATGTATAGTAATATTATGGTGTACGTACAACTTATCCTTTTGTTCATTTTAACAACATAACAAATGTAATTTACGTAGTGCTGTCCGTTAACAAGCATGTGTTAACAAATTATACATACATACATACAAGCGCATGCAGTCATCATTCCTCGTGTATCGCGGAGCAAACAAATGTACATTGAACGCTAGATACTTGTATACTGAATATCTCAGCATTCAGTTTTTAATTTAATCAGCTTTTATCTTTCTGTGTATTATTATGTACACCTTTATGACTACACACAGGGTGACATTCCTGAACGCGTGCACTCTACTCGACTTCTCAATTCTTGTGCATTGATTTGAAGATTATTCATCTTGCTACATGTTGTGAATGTATGCCGTCTTTGTCTAGATTATGTCTAGACATTAAACATGGATTTAAAAAACGTTTAAAGAATGCCAAAATTAGAGCATTGATATTTTCCGCAATCATAAAAATTCTCTACCGTTAAAGAATCACATTGTTAAAAAAATATCTACAGCGAATCTTGGTTCCAATTCCATTGCATGCATTTCTCTCCCTATGGTGCACCGTGTTCATAGTTTCTAATAAGGCTTCGGATTGTAAGGTCTGACACATTAGTTAAATATACCAATCGAAACATGTTCAGCCGCTAAAAATTTTATCACTCACAATTTCGCCTTATTTATTTAGTTTAGCGTAGATTTTGAATTCCGGAGAGCATACCGATAATTTCGTTAGATATTCTTGTTTTTGCAAAGTACAAAAAATTATTAAATTATGAGTGATAAAATTTGTAGCGGCTGAACGTATGTTTCGATTGGTACATTTAACTAATGTGTCAGACCTTTGCAATCCGAAGCCTTATTAAAAACTGTTAACACGGTGCAGCATAGGGGGAGAAATGCATGCAATCTTTATAGACTGCAACAGAAGGAACTTATTGTTAATATTAAGGTGTGTGTTCATTTGTATTGTATGTCGCCCTGTATGGTATCAAATCGTCACTATATACCTATGCAACGAATGTTCGTTCATGACTGTAAAATGAACCCCAATATAGTCGATAAGGCTTCAATGACAATTAGCATTTTCCAAATTTCCCCTTCAACGTGCACACATTTTGCATCCACTGCGCTGCACACTTAACGTGTAAACCCTGACACTATTTTTATGTTGTACAATAATAATAGCTAGAGCTTGCGAGTGGAGTTAGAAGGAAGCTGGTTGGTAGTGTACAAGAATTAATCGTGCTATCACATTTGTTCCATTTTCTAGATTTAATATCCAGGGCAGATGACGGGCATCAGCTCTGTAGTGAGGGCAGCCTTGTCGATTTATCGTTACGCTCTTCCTTTGGACAAGACCAGTCAGCATCGTCCTTCCTACGAGAGCTGATTGATCTGAGTGCCCGCTCTGACTCATTTCATGGTGGCGAGCTTGATTTAACGAAACACCCTCACCACCACCAACAGCATCACCACTCCGTGTCCAATCATCACAATCAGCATCACCCGAACCCTGGAGGATCAGGTGGAAAAGCTTCCAGCAGTAATTCTCTGCAAAATGTCGTCTATCAAGATGCTATGTTCAGTCTACAGAATTAGTTTACTTTAAAGCGTGGGTGTGTTGAGTGTGTTGGCCTTGACTAACCTCGTTTGAAGAAGCAATCCTCATTTGCATTTCATAACAAAACAAAGAGAAAGATATATACAAGTATATTCTACTTCACCAACAAACAACCAACACCAAGTGACGTGATGTAGACTGTAGATACTTGGTTTGTTCATCATCAT
The DNA here is from genome assembly GCA_019776185.1 of Plutomurus gul. Lineage (NCBI taxonomy): Eukaryota > Metazoa > Arthropoda > Collembola > Entomobryomorpha > Tomoceridae > Plutomurus > Plutomurus gul. The sequence continues at coordinate 9,546 of JABASC010005535.1, forward strand.
AAATGGTATATTCCTTCGACGCCGTTGTGTTTACTTTCATCGTTTGGTGTTGGTGCTCTGCTCCGTGCTCTTTCCATGATATTCGATGTGATTGTATAGTGTGCTGTGGCTGTGTGTAGTGTGTGTGTGGTGCATGGTGTAAGATGACTGCACTGTGGTCTACAACTCTACTACTCTAAAATTAAACGAAACCTTTCTACATGTACAGGTACACATACACGTTAGTTTGACATTCAAATGATCGTACAGATACACAGACCTTCATTCTACTTTTGCGGAGTCGGAGTAAAATAAAAGAGTAGTGGTAGGAAGTTCGGAAGTGGGATGTGCATCGTGCGCCGCACACTCAAACAGAGTTTTCTTTTTCTACAGTGATACACTACTACGACACTACGATCATTTTTTGTTTAGGTCTATTGTTTACTGGGAAAGTAGTGAAAAGTTGTCTTATGTCGCTGGCTCGTTTCGTTCATCGCACAAATCACAAATCGCGTTTTTGAACTCTTCTGTTGCTATTATT
>JABASC010005536.1:0-10062 GCA_019776185.1 Plutomurus gul
TATTATAAATGTTCACATAATTGTATAGCGAATTTCAAATTGGACCCACCTTATGTACAGAGCCGACACCACGGAAACCGTCGATTCACCTTGGTGTCATGGAAATTATTTGATTTTGAGTTTAGATCTTAATTAGATCTCATTACATCTATTTTCCATGTAATCCGAGTCGGCGAAGTCTGTTGTCAATCGATATAATTCGTATGCCTAAATGTACCATACCACTTTAATGCGTGTGCCAAAAACCCAAAAATCAAATACCCAATAACCCAAAAATCCATGAAAACCCGTGGGTGGCGGTTTTTGGTTGGAAAACAATGGGTTTTCCCTTCCCTGGCGGAACAGAGGTGCAGGTGGAGGGGTTCATCCGTTTTCAGACTTATCTTTCCATGCGACATGTACATGTAACTCCTCATTTACTATCACCTAAAGTTATAATGTCTGCTTCCCTGTGGTGGTTTCGCCACTAATCGAATACGCTAGGAATCTGAAGTCCTTTCTTAAAGTATTGGCATTTTTGACTTCCAAAGTTATTAAACGGCTCTACCTTTCAAAACCTTTCCTGTCGTATCCGACAACTCTGGTTTCAACCACCCGGTCGTTTTAGGCGGTTTTAACCAATTCGACCTGGTCAAAATTGGTCGAAATTGGGGGCTATCGTGTTCACATTCGATGACGATCACCCATTCCAATTATATTTGATTTGTTATACACAACAAGACATACCTTGCAACATTAATGTTCTTTTACATTTGATATCAACATGTATCAATGTGATCACTTTGAAATATTGAAAAAAAAATCGGTGGTCCGGTCAAAACGAAACACTGCCTTAGAGCTCTGTGGCTCCCGTCCCAGTCTACTTCTTTGTGGTTACCTGCAGATACGAAACCTGCTTCTCTAAACGTTTTTGGAAAGTGTGCTATTGACCATTTTATGAACAATTTGATAATACATTTTGTATTTGTATAATGAGCTTTTGTGCATGTAAACTTACAATTAGTGGATTATTGGTATTATAGTGCCACTGCCACCACCACATTTCCATTCGCTTGGTCGCCTGCTTAGTTGTGGGGCATTGGCTCACGAGTTTTGTGCAAGAGATTTCACGATATTACAAGAGCGAAATTGCATGTTGCATGTTCCCTCGTATCCAGATCCAACGAAGATCTAAAACCTATACCGGAGCTAAAATCAAAAGTGTGTAATATATTATAATACATAAATGCTAGTCATGAAATGACTGGTGACCGGTAATTTCAGTTTTCCTTGTAAATTTGTAAGGACAAATGAATAAGTTTATTGAGTGACCAACTATTGCGCCATTACCGGTTTCAAGTTCAAAGCCTTCATCGGTGGTGCCAGGGTACCTTGACTGCCTTGTCTTCAATCAGGTCATCATCAAGTTGTGATCGTGATCGTGTGGTGTGGTGGTGAAAAGATATTCAAATGAAGAAATTTAGTGTTCTAATCAAAGGGTGGCATGCATCCAATTTTTATAACATTTCCAAGCGTAAGATAAAAATTATGTTCGTATCGTACCTTTTTACAACACAGTTAACAGGTAAGTGGAATCTCCGCGGTGTTACTTTAATGGTGAATGTTTAAATAATACACAGGAGGGTTCCAGATTCATTCAATCCAAGGACCAACCATTGAAGAAGTGGAAGGAATTAAACAAGAATTGTACGGCAAACTCACACGGGAGAACATAAGGCAATTAGAAAACTACCCAATTCCTGAAATTAATAATGTAGATGTCAAAAGCAAACGCTCGCTTTTATTTACGGAAGAAAAAAAGAGACAATTCGATGCAATCGGTAGAATGGAAAAGATACAAGTCGAATATAAGGGCGCTTACCCAGGAAATACATCTTTATTGATGAACAAGAACATCTCTACTCCTTACAATTGTGCACAACGTAATTGATTATATATTTGGAAAAATACAGTTCCTTTTTAATAAACTGCAATTAAATTTATAATAACAGACGTTACCTTATATGAATCTTTTAGACTTGGGCGAGTGGCTAACAGAAAAATCAGTGGTTGCTGAGGTTAACGGGCAACTTTGGGATATGCATCGACCTTTTCAAGAAAATTGTAGCATAAGACTATTAAATATGAAATTGAAGGATGAAGATCCTTTTCATGTACGCTAAATATTATTCAGAATCTGCTTTATTCGTTGTCTAAAAGGAGCACGAAAACATCTGCACATGACATGACATAAACAGAATCAGTGGTGGTTCTGCATTCAAACCGCTGACAACAAATTATCGTCATTTTGTATTATTATCATTACATATTATGAGTAAAGAAATTGTAACAAATTTTTCAATTAGGTCAATCGAGTTTTTTGGCGCAGCTGTTCATTCATGCTTGGATGTGTTGCAGAAAAAGCCTTCAAGGATCAAGTGTACGTGGAATTACACAGTTTTCCTCCGCCTAATGGTTCGCTAACGTTTCAATTTTATGTTTTTACAAGGATTTTGCTAATTTATGTAGATCTTGTTTTAAAATGTATTATAGTGCGCAGTGGCAGTTTTGTTTACGATGTAGATCTCAAATTGACTGATTGGAAACCAAATTCTGTAAGTGAATGTAGATAAGCAAAACAAGTTTTCCTAAAGCAATTCAAGAAGTTGATTGTTTCTAATGTTGTTATCAATGAAATGCAGGATGAAATGCGAGTACTCAGCTCAGAACTCATAAAATTATCACGAGAAAAATTATTTTTCGAGCGTCTCGAAGTCAACGTTGAGATTGCTTTGGAAATGTTTAAAGAGAATCAATATAAACGTGAACAAATCCCTGAAATTGCTCAAACGTCACACGATGGAAAAACTATTTGTTTGTACCGTGTTGGAGATTTCGTTGACATAAGTCGTGGTCCAATGATGAGTCACACAGGCTTGTTGGCCAAAGGTACCGTTACCGCTGTCCATCATTTACCTGAAACAAAGAATATTTCAAATACTTTGTACAGACTTCAAGGAATTGGTTTACCAGTCGACTTTCTCGTAAGCTTCCTTTCAACGTGATAATAATTCAAATAAATATTTATAAATACCGACGACTTTTCATTGGTATTATTGTTTCTGTATACAAATAGTTGAATCATTTTGCGTATGGACTAATTGAGGAACGGGGCCGAAAACTAAACTCAGCCAGAATTCCCGGCATTACTCCAAGCGAAAAATCTGAAGATAGCGTAAATACTACTACAGAGACTAGAAATGTTGTAACTGCATGATGTTTTTAAAGTTGAAGGTTGATGGTTGAAATAGAATTTCTAAAAGGTAATACTAATATGTAAATAATAAACAGATTTTGAATTTCATTTGTATATTATTAAAATGATTTAAAAGTCTTTATTCCCCATTGCCACACCGCAACCATTGACTATTTATATTTCCACTAGAGTAGAGGTATCAGTAGTAGTAATAAATTGTGAGGTTCCACCGCTTGAAATGTGAGTAGTGAGTATAATAATATTAAGGTAAGTTTCGTCCATTCTCTATGCATGTAATAATGTTCTTACTTTAAGGAACTAGGAAGTAATGCTCCACGCTGTCCAATTTATGATAGTAAAATACAGCATACGTACATATAATACGTATTACCGCATTTAATTAAAGCTGTTCATAATACGGCGACAAAATTAAAACTATTAATTAGATTACACTTCAATCAGATCTATATCGATATTAATAAAAGCACGTAAGATTAAGGTTGGGTACATACACAGACTTTTTACCTCTTACTATACAAATAATAGAAGAGTTGCATTTGCATTAAATCGTAAACTATTTTCAGTGTGTGTGTGTGTGTGCACCATCATCTTACAAAGCATTGAAAAGATAAAAGAATTCGACTGATTTTGAGTATTTTAAAATCTACAAAATAATTGTATATTTATATAGGATATAGGATATATATATATATTATATAGTAGCATCAATATATAATATTGCTATATATAGTATACATGCATGATTCCCCCTGTTAGATGTATATAACAAATGCACAATAGAAATTGCATTTGAATTTAGTGGGCATGTCTATAGTTTATAGTATAAACGGTCCAAAAAAGGGTACCGCCAAATTCCAGTCTATTCGTTATCATTATAACCACAACCTCGTCTTCTAAACGTCATCCTCATTTTCAAAATCTTCCATTCCATCGTTTTCGGAGGGGAATTCTGATTTGCGGCGATGCATGTACATATGCTTGTAGTAAACCCCCTTGGAGCTGACCTGCTTTCCACAGATGGGGCAAAGCAGCACGACTCCTGCTTCGAGATGAGATCTTTTCATGTGCACCTTCAGACTAGTTTTCTTGACAATTTTCCCGCATGTAGGACAAGCAACCCTTTCGTCCACTTCCTTATTATTGTCTTCATCTGCATCACTCATCGTCGCACAATCGTCATTATTGCCACCCTTCCTTTTCTTGGGGCGTCGTCGAGCCGTCGATGGTTTGTCAGCAGCAGCAGAAACTGCAGTTGTGGTAACTGGAACCATGGGCGACATCTCCGACGTGTTGCCCTCCATGATTATCGAGCCGCCCGCCACAGTTTCGTCAACGTCCAAATCAATTACTTCTGGGCATTGGCCATCGGAATGGGAGTGCGTACTGGAACTGAGGGGGGACTCGACAATATTTTGACTGTGATCGTCCAGAGTTCCTGTGCACCCACTCCCTTGGTCATCTGGAATGAACGTATAGCCGATTATCGTTCCGTCTGACTGATTTTGAATTTGGATCATCTTTTGTTTGTGTGGACCACTGAGGGAATTGTATACTGAGCCGAAGATTCCATCTGGACACGTATCTTCCCTTAAAGGGTCCACCAGAGCCTGTAATAATTATAAAATGTCAAAAAATACGTACCTAATTTACAATTATACAATATATAATGTGAAATTTAGTCAGGCTCGGATCCGTTTTGGTGGGTTCAACCCCCTATAGGCAAATAAATGCAACGCTGGTATGACACGACATGATATGGAGGGCGAGGCACGAGACAAAAAAGGAAAAAAGGAGTTGACGAAACTGTGGCGGGCGGCTCGATAATCATGGAGGGCGAGGCACGAGACAAAAAAGGAAAAAAGGGGGTCTAAATACTATAACATTACTACGACCCTTCTGGATCAACCCCTGAATGCAGATGATTTTTGTAAAATTGTTTTAATAAGAGAGAACCTGGACATCTTCATTTGTTGGAATGAAATTCTGCAAGACCATAACGGATTCCATTACAGGTTTTTCCTCGTGTTTTAAATTTAACTGCTGTGAAAAATTAGCAACATCCGAAGAAGGACTGCCAGGAATTTCCTTGTTGCTTATTTTATCTAGAATAGGATAGTTTCCAATTTGTCTAATTGTAGTTGAGCCAATTACAGTCGAGTGGTGAGATTGAGCAGCTTGATTAGAGTGGCCTTTTTGCTTGTTACGCTGAAAGATAGGAAATGGCTTTATGGAGGAATTTAATCCCCCGGAGGTTGAGATAGATTTCGATGCTGCAACTTCAACGGTCATATTTGAAAGTGGGGTTGTTTGAAGGGGCATTGCAGAAACGGATCTGTGGTGTGAAAGTGTTGATTTGTTGTTTGAATTGGTTATTGGTATCACTTTTTCACTTTCAATGGAAACTTCAGTGTCCATTAAAGATTCGAAGTTGACCGTTGTGGCTTCCGCCTCCTGAGTTTTATTTGATATAGGAGATAGATCAATGAATGCAGTGACCTGCTCAGGATTACCCGAGTTAATTATTCCTGATGTAGGTGTAACTACATCCGCTACCGAACATTGTATTTTCATTTTACCCAACCCGGCTATTTTGAAATTTTCTGCAGTTTTTAGAAATCTATCCGCGTCATCTTGAGGAACAAGAATTTTCCCTTGGTACATAAACCGCAGAATCAATTCAAAGTCTTCAGAACTTGTTTGTCGTAAAATCACAATAGGATTAGGCGATGGATTACTCTAAATAATAAAAAGGAATTCATTCTTTAGTAATTCAGTATTCAGTTCTATAAAGCATTTGACTGTTTAATAAGTGAATAGCTAAATACGAAATGTGCTCAAGTGTTAATTCAATATTATTTCATTTCTTACGATGAAAATTTCTCGAAAGTATGTGCTCCAAACGGAGAGTATGACACGATGAGCCTTGAAAGATCTTCCTTCACAAATTAAAGTGACATCCGCCAAGTCATCATTTTGGTACAGTGTCGAGAATCCACTAATGACGAAAGAGTCGTACTCATTCCATATCAAGGAAACAAGACCTTTTGTCCCAATGTTTTTGTTTGAAGTCATTTTATTTGCTTGATATTCTGATGTGTATGTATTTTAGGAGGTGGTAAACGAACAACATACAACGTGACTTTACGTGTGCACATACAATGAAAGTTAAGATTAGGACAAGTGGATTAAAATGTTGGTAAGTTGGTATGGTAAGTAAACACGGTTTTTGAAAGGGTCTTTTGGTAAATGGATAATACTGTGGAAAAGAGAAATCTCAATATTTGTCCTTGAGACACCATTGATTTGGCGGCATGTACTTTGGCTATTTTTAGGGCTTCCCTCTATATTCAACTCTGCTTAGCATGGAATTACACATGAGATTTGCATAATCTTTCTTTGTGAGAACCAAGAGAATGGCGAAGGCCCTATACTAGAAGACCTCTTTGCGAATAATGTTTTCGACATTATGCCATGCTTCTTGTGGAAATTTAAAAATACTTTCGAATCGAATTATAAAATAATTGTATTATAATTGAATTTAGTTAAGTAAGACATATAGGTATGTATGGAGGAATAATGGTAGAGATCACCCAGTTTCCTGGAATTTTTGGCTAATTTTTAGATTTTGTTTTAATTTAAAAATAATTTTTTTAAATCCTATATTTTATGAAAAAATTGTACCTATCAAAACCCATGTAAACCTCCGTATGGGGCAATTGTTTATCATTATTTATCTATCCCGCTTTATTCCCGAATTGAGATTCCAAATCGCCCTCCAGAAATTTTGAAATTGCGTCATTTATTTAATGCAATCTTTCTATTTGAATGAAGTTAAAAATGTCAAATGTATCTAGTGTGTAAAATATCAAGCAAAGCAATATAAAGTCTCAGGGCTCTAGAGTAGGAGTATTTCATAATTTCATAGGGCCTAATAAAAAAGTTTTAAAAAATTATTTTATATTATTATAAAAAAGTGCGGCCCTGATGAATTTAACAAATATGGAAATGTGCAGTCAGCAGTTGTAAAACATGATTCGGTCGTAGTTTCAATGGAACCAACCCCCTTATTGGGATTCGTCTTTCATCGCTTTTGTGATCTTCAAATTTTACAATAACTCGAAAAATACTTTTTATGTACCGCGTGAGTATCATAAATGCGGAAGCTTGTATTTGAGTGGGCATCAAAATGCCCATGAATGCCCAGCCCGTGGGCTGGGCATTTTATTTTGACAAATTTTTGCACTGGGCATATTATTTTTAAATGGAGTAGGCTATGCATTTTACAGTCAATGCCCATTGCCCATTCGCCAATATTGTAGCTTTTTTGAGACATTAAGCCATCTTCCTTTTATTATCACAATTCAATTTTTTTTTTGCTTTTTGCTAGTTTTTTTGAATTGGTTAATATTTACGTCATTTAATCTAATTTGCAACACTTGTTACAAAATTCACATACTTTCTTTCCAAAATGCGAACTATTTACTCATTTTAGGCGAATGTAACCGAAGAGCCTTACGGCGGAATTCCTGAAACCCATGATCATAAAATTTAATCCAACTCCCTAAACTCAGTCCCAGTTTCGTAGAAATTTTGGGCTCTGGGGAATTTTTAGCGGATATGGCAGTGGCCATTTTAGTAGTGTTGTTGGGCAGTGGGCATTTTTTAGTAGTGTCAATGGGAAGTATGGCCTGGTCATTTTTTTGAAAAAAATTTGGGCTGGGGCATTTTTTTGAAAATATTCTGGGTTAGCCTGAACATTTTTTTCAGATAAATCTTGGGCTGCCCATTTTTTTGCTGGACTGGGCTGGCCATTTCTAAATCAATGCCCACTCACCTCTGATTGGATGATATATATTTTTCTCTTTTATCGCGGTAAATCGCAAAGCAATGCTCAATGTCAATTGTAAATATATTTTTGTACAGCGAAGAAAATTTATTTCAAATTTTCTAATTTAATCTGTCAAAACAGTTTTAATATCGAGTGCTTATCAAGTAGATACGACAGAACAAAATGACAGAATATCACAAAAGAGATTCACATGATGTACTTCTACAAGAATTGGACACAAGTGGAAGTGGAAAGTTGCCAGTTAGTCCTAGTCCCACTGTCTGGAGTGGGACTCCCACTCCCACTCCTCCTGCTTATTCTGTAAAATTTTGTGGTGACGGCTTAACATTGCAAACGAAGAAAGTTTGGTGTTTGATTTGTAATAATAATCAACCATCGTGCGATTACATGCAGGATGTACGTGAAGAAAAACATGTATTTTGTAAGATTTTTAACATCAGTGTAAATTCCGAGCAAGCACAATCATATTTCTTGTCCAAAGACGATGATATTTTATTTTGCCAACCTTGTTCCTCAAATGTGAAAAAACTTTTCCAGCTTGACAAACAGCTTTCGCAATTAAAACTTGCAGCAGAACAGTTACAACTAAAGATGGCAACATCGATCGTCAATTCTTTTGCAACTACACCTTGCGACCATAGCGGTTATATGATCAAACGACAAATTTATGAAAGTAAGTACAGGCTTTGACTTTGAATTTGTATTTTAGGCTTTGTAAATATCCTGGACGCTTTGTTTGTTGCATGCAATGCATACACTGGCATAACTGGAATCTGGGACTGTAGGCCAAAATGTCTCCGGGACATAGCCCGAAACCTCGTACTTCATTCGTCCGGGTACCCGTTACACGCGTTACGGTCCACATGGAGTCCAGAGGAAAAGGAGGTATGTATACGGTACCCTAATTGTACGTAGTGGGGTACCCTAAATACAGGATGGGGTGAAACACTTAGTTACCCCCTTGTGGAGTATGTCATTAGGGGTACCCCTAAAGTTGTACATGTTCCTGCACCTGCACAGTAGTACCATCACTACCATCTATGTAGACGTTATTGAAAACGGAATTTAATTATATAGTGGTTTTATTTGTAACCAGTAAAAAAAATCGGCCTTCGGCCCAATTTTAGGTATGGGAGGAATTTCATACTATTTTTGATTGTTTATAGCAAAAATAAATCGGCCGATTTGAGGGCACTTACATGCTATTTTTGCTTGCGTTACCACCAAAAAATTTGGGGGATTTGGGACAATTACATACTATTTTTGGTTGCTTACCGTCAAAAAAATGGCTTCCGGACGAATTTAGAGGCTATTAGAAAATTAAATACTACTTTCAAACACTCAAATGCTCCTACTCTCGACGCAGAACACTTGGATTATTCTACGAAAAATTGTTCACACTTACACAGCTTGAATTATTTGAATGAAATGATAATACCTCCAAGGCAGCATTTATGTAGTTTATAATATTTATATACATATATAAACATTATAAACTAAATGCTCCTGGAGGATCATTTCATTCAAATTCCAACTGTACAGGCGTGAACAATTTTTCGTAGAATAATCCAAGTGATCTGTGTCGAGACGAGAGTACACACTCTTTTAAAGGGGGTAACCGTTTCGCTGGGAAAGCCAAGTGTACCCTGCCTGGGTAATCGGAGGTTTCGGGGTGCGCTCCGGGTCCTTTTCTAATTCTATCAAGTGAAAAATGAAAAATTCCTATTAAAATGTGACACTTCCTTACCTTAATGACTATAATTACAAATTAGGTCTCCTTCCCTTACTCCCTAGTTGCGTCAATGGCCGGGCCCCCAAGTTTTTTGGAGCCCTTGGAGATGTTTGCACGCCTATAAAATAGCTTGGTTGAAAAAAATTAATAGCTCACAGAAATGATATATTTTTACAACCTGCAAATTTGGTGTGTTATACAGTATTTTGCTTTCACCCAATTTGA
>JABASC010005537.1:0-10061 GCA_019776185.1 Plutomurus gul
AATGAATGTAACATTGGTAGTGGATAATGTGTATGGAAGTATGGATACATTTAATATAAATACATACTAATAGGTTATTGTTGCTTTATTTTAACCAAAAATTAAAATAAACCACTAGTTTATAGGTGTACTTTCTAATTATTGCTAAATCCGCCTTAAATTACATTTATTTAGCAAAAATAGAAACAATTTTTCATATTCCAAAAGCAATTTTTACACAATCTGGAAATTTTTATTATAATTATAAAAATTACTACTTTTTCATAAATTATTGCCTCATTTTTGAAAACACCATCTTAATTCAAAATTCCAGAGTATGGATGGTTGAATTAGGAAGCTCTTACAGGTAACACATTAATTCAATTCAATTTTTTATGAAGCAATAGATTAGAAAAACCTCTTAGAGGTATTTTCTATTGAAAAATTAAAAGAAGCAGCTGAATTGGTCTCAAATGGCAGAAGTTTAAACAGCGTAGTAGTCTGCACAGCCAAAGAAAAGTTGATATCGAGTCTATTTGAGTCATCGTTTTGCTTTCATTCATTTTTTCAACGTTATTTGAGGGAACGCCCCTAATAGTCATGTTTCGTTCAACGTATTTCCAATTGTGGCTCCTTTGTACAGAATTGGCTCTGCGTTATGAATGCAGACTGTGTGAGAGGCTGCAGAAACATTAAATAATGCCCTACATTTAATAACGCAGAATTTCTCCGTCCGAGGGGGATGGAAATGTCCTACGTATTTACTTTAATAACGCAGAAGGCAGAAGGGCAATAAAATGCAAGTACAATGTATGTGAATGTACTGTCACAGGGTTTCTCAGCTTTTGGAATAACGTGTGGTAGGTACACTAAAATAGACGAAAAGTTCTTATCGCCAAGAAAAGTCATATTTATTGAATGTTCTACTTATTTCCAAAAAATCGCCAGCGCCTGCATGTTATTTTCTTTGGATTTGGTTCTTTAGAAAATATCTTTACATATAAATCCTTAGAAGGCTTAAAAATGATATTTTATGATTTACAATTGCTCGCAGTTATCGGAAGTTTATGTAATATTGTGTTGTAAGTACTTGTATATAACGTGGATTTAATCTTCATAATATTATATTTGTAGCGGTGTAAGGAAGACGGAAGGCCGCAATAACCGGGCTTTTCAAACAGCGACTTATTGTAAGCGCTGTGTGCTAAGTAGGTATACATTTTGATATTTGAAAAAGACTTACATACCCAGACTTAAGCTACCAACTATAAAACCTAGCAAATAAATCATTTTATGTATTATTGAGTTACCTTAAAGGTATTGGGATCTGATGTCTGTGATTCTGTTCCCCGAGTAAACGCTACAATAGTACTATTACTACTTTTACTGCTTTCTCTTGATTTCTTTTCCTTTTACCATGGGTGCACAGTGCACACACGGTACTCAATTCTCTCATTCGAGTAAAAGTAAAAATTCTGCAAGTATCACGGTATCCGTTGGCGAATTCGAATCCACGTATTTATTTATATCTAGGTTTCATCTCTTTTCCATGTAAACAAAGTAGATTCCAGTGAAGGAGTGATTTTATTGCTATTTTGTGTATAAAATACGATGGAACTTCGGACAATAATCCAATTCAAAGTTGAACAAATCAGATAGTAATAAAGATTGCTACTAAAGATAGCCAGCAGTCATTGGTGTATTCAAGCGTTATCTCAAGAAGCAGATCAAATGAAATAGCATGTAAGTAGTTGTAGTTCTCTTATCCAAACAAAATTGGATTTTTCTCTGAGAAATAGCTTGTGACTGGGATTTTTTGTGCTTATTTTATAATTGCAACGTTTATATATGCTCAATTTAAAAGTAAAGGTAAAATCAAGTTATTATTTTCCCCAAAATTTGATTTCCGTTTCTTCAGCGAGAATTCACTATCACTACATTGCATAACCTGCACATATGGCCATTTAATTAATAATTGCAACGTTTATATGCTCAATTTAAAAGTAAAGGTAAAATCAAGTTATTATTTTCCCCAAAATTTGATTTCCGTTTCTTCAGCGAGAATTCACTATCACTACATTGCATAACCTGCATATATGGCCATTTAATTTACATCGTATTTGATTGTTAAGCAAAGTGCATTTGCTTGTTTTATTTAAATGTATTTCTATATGTTGTGTGTAAACGTGCTAAAACATTGAAAAAGTCACACATATAAAAACGTTTAGCACTAATATTCTATATTGTAGAAATTTTCCATTTGCGCCTTATCTCTAGTGCCACTTTAATAGCGACTTACGAGCAAATAAATAAGCATGAACTATGAAGTAAAAGTCGCGGATTTCTCGGCATTATTAGCATGTTTTCCTTTAACCACTGGATTATAAATTCTATCGTAGCATTTTGCTCTTCTAAATGAGAGGCAAGATATTTCTCGGGGTCTTTATGACCATTGCTTTTGTGTTGACAAGTATTTACATGATAGCTTTTCCATCCCTCTTCCAAGATGTGAAGGGTAGTATGTAAGAGGCGTATTTGCAGTGCCAACATTTATAACACAGCCAGTGTACGGAACCAATTGTTTACTGTAGTAAGTCGGATTCTGTGTTACCTATATATTGACTCGGTGTTTGTCGAAGGCTGTAGGTTGTAGTACTTGGCCAAACGAGCTCTTTGTCCTGAGTCCATTTATTCTGGGATCTTTATGGACGATTCCTTTGTACAACGGAGACTTTGTGATTCCCAAACGATATATGAACACTCTCACTCTGCTATGTGCCTCTATATCTATACAATATTTTATTCAAGAGGAACTGTCGCTGCAAGAAATATAGTACCTGCACTGTGTGTGTGTGTGTGTGTGTGTGTGTGTGTGTGTGTGTGTGTGTGTGTGTGTGTGTGTGTACTGTGTGTGTGTGTGTGTGTGTGTGTGTGTGTGTGTGTGTGTGTGTGTGTGTGTACGTGTACTGCTATTTGGGCCATTCTTTGATGTGTTTCACAACACACACAATGTCCAAGCTAGTCTTCAACTAATATGTCTACGTGTTTTCCCCGCGCACAGAAAAGTGAATTTAGGATATTCAGGGAGCGTCTACTGCCGTAGTAAATATTAGATCACGTCGAAGCGACTACCTAAAAGTAAGTAAATGTAGAGAAAGAAAGTGAAAGATAGAAAAGTTATTGACAACGAACGAGACAGAGCGAGAGAGAGAAAACAAGGGAACAAATGGAGTTATACATGTAAACTGAAGTCTTGTTCTCAGTTTTTACGTGACGTTGTCTTGGATCGAGAGTCGTCTTCTTAAGAGCAGGGATTGGACTTTGCAAAGAACTAAATTGGTAGTTCAGATTGGATTTAGAAAAGTGATTCCTAGGAAAACTAGTTGAAATTGTAGTACTAAATAATAGTCACCGAACCAATAGCTCGAGCTCAAGTGGAGTATTAAACGGATCCGAATGTGCACACAAATACCCTGGTACTTAGACTACAGTCGTGGTGCGCACTTATTTTCTAGCACAGAACTGGAGAACACTCTGAAGCGGTGAAAATGAAACCAAACGAGATAACAGTTACCGACATCACATATCCTCATAAGTAATCAGAAATTTGTTAGACTGCCCCAAAAGAAACGAATTTAATGCATTCAATACCATAAAAGCAAGAAAACATTATCATTGGGGATCAGAAGAAGAACAGTAAAATAAACATTTGGAATAAGTACGCATTGGTGGGTACACCTAGAGATCCAACTTTTCTCTTTGTAGCCCCATTACATCCTTTTTTATCGTAGTTTAAAAAATTGTCTGACCACGCCCCCTAAACCCGAAAGTTCCAGCCCCCATTCGCTGTAATTTTGCGCATCCTGGATACAAATTCTAAGTGCATGTATACTTTACATAAATAAGGGTGTCGGTAACTAATTGTCAGAGCACACGAACGGCGGAAGAGGATATATCCGTAGTTTTACTTAAGTAGACAGCTAGCACCAAATCACCGAAACAGACAACTTCCTTTGAGCAACTCTCAGACAAACTGCTTGGCTAAACAAAGTCATGCCCCAGATTTCTAGGTGGTTAAATAAATATCGTACATGGTACATGTACCTAAATAACAAAGTACTATGTTTGCAGGTGACTGGTATTGTCGCAGTATACTAAATAGGACACACTCAGCGTTGCTAGTGAAGCAAAGTAAAAGCACATGAACGACTAGTGGAGTTTGGCAGAATATTTCGAATGGAAATGCTACACACAATATAAGGAAACCATCATAACAACTGATTTGCAGCATCTAAGGATTTGGATAATGTATAATTGGAAAGAAGCCTTGAAATCTTTCCATCCGAAGATTAATACTTTCCCGTATTTGCCTTCCCTAAAGTTCATTGGAGCATGTCTCACGTTAAGTCTCCTCACACTTTGGCACAGACACACCAAAATGTCATTACGACTACAATCTAAAGCTGAAAGTACTAACTTAAGAGCTGTAAGTTTAACTTAACGTGCCAAGCGATTACTCCATATTTCTTTGAGTTTACCGTACTACCATCCATTGTCTTAATTCATTTCTCTGGCTTCAAGTGCTACTTGTTCCCGTGGATTTTATCGGGTTCTAAATAGGCGACTGAATTCAATGTGAATATCAAGGATTGAATTGAAATATACGGGCTCTATCTCTCAAGCTCATTTCACTTCTTTCACTTTAATCAGATCCGTATTCTAAACAATCACAGCACGTTTGACTGTAGAGGAAGGTGCCACGTACGGAAATAGTAATTTATTGTCTGATTTATTTTATGCTAACAATTGTAAGTGCAAAATATCGTACAGAAAGCAGTTCCACTGAACCTTATTTCACTGTTTCATCTAAAATTTGTAAATATCTAATTATAAAGTTGATAAATGTATTGTAGACATGAGGCTGTGCACAATTTCCGTAGATTTAAGTTTGTTTCTATTATCTGTTGCAATGATTAATCGACATTAGTTACTATTTTCGTCAATCGTCCGTGTCGCGTTCACAGACCAGGATTCAGGAGCATTGCGTCTCGAGAAATCGAGTCAGGAAATTGCCAGAAAATTGAATATTTATCTCTAAATTAATGAATATATTTATTGTGTTAATTTCTTTGTTTAAAATACATTCTAACACTCTTGATTATTGTAACTTGTTAATCGCTCTGTGTGCGTTCAAGTAGCTGAAAAAATAAATACACAGTAATGATTCAATACTTACTTAAGTAAGGATTCACTCGGTGTTCATTTCTTTCATTTGTTCCTCTGCCTATACAAATTCTAGCTGAAAGAGCCCAGTTGTTTGAGAATGTCAACTGTTTGCTTTTGTTAACAAACTTAAGAGCTTTTACATAATGAGCTATTTGAAACTCAGAATTGGAAACTCGTAACGGATTCAAGAATAGGTCTTTGTAATTGTAGATGTTCTTCTGTATTTGCATTTCTGCAGATAGTATATATTATGTTCACGTCTGTTCTGGACTGCTGCTAGTCATGTACACACACGTGCGCATTGTAAATCAAAATGTATCATTACCTCACGCCTACTTAACTTATTGTTAGTATTGGGTCGGGACTGACAGAATACTAAATACTAGATGCGTCTTCTGAAACATACTTTGCTCTCGTGCTCACACAGACGGTAAAGTCTGTACTGAAGACTTTACCTACACAATCGTTGCTTTGATTATATAATGCATTGGCTGACTACTCTTACCATAGTGAAGGTTAAACGTGGTCTTTCACCTGAAACTGATGCAATGTATCCTTCTGATGTGGTGAAAGTAACTAATGTTAATGAGGTTTATATATAACATACGTGTTGTACTAGCTGCTGCAAAGTAAACAACCTGAAAACTCGTGGGTTGCACCTCCTGCATTATTCTGACTTTGTATGCGTTATAAATACTCCTGAAGAGTACACACAAAAGCATGAGTAATGAACTGATGCTATTAATAAACTAGTAAATTTGCAAATTACAATGCCCCTTGCTGGAATTTCATTTACATGGCCTTGATGTTAGTGCACGTAACCACATAGGGGGAATGCAATTTCTTAAAAATGTGAATATTTTACCAGGCCAAATTAGTTTGAGGGGCAGTTTCGTTTGCAATGATTTAATTTCCTGTCTATTTCATTAATCTCTCATCTTGAGTTTGCTCCTTTGGGACTGAAGATTGTTCTAGTTGACAAATTGTCTGATTACACTGATGACATTTTATACTTTTATCATTAATGTAGGACTAGAATTTTTTTTAAAAGTTTTAATTTGCCAGATGAACCTCGAGGAGGAGTGAAGATCAAACTCAGCAATGATGAAAATATAAATCAGACAAACAGAACAAACTTTTGGGAGTGTTCGGAGGTTCTTATTATGCAAAACTTTTCAACATACCTACTTTGTACATGTTAGAAGCGCACATAGTTTTGGTGTCTAATGTCAAACTCTTACTCGACTCCATTCACTAGGACACGTTGCAGTATTTCTCTTGACTCTGTTCTCTCTTCATTAGCATCGTGCTTGATGCGTCTACCTTTTAAGTCTTTTTCTTGCAGAAAATTAGTGGTTTTGACAGAAAGTGAAAACGAATCCAAAGGATTTATATTTCACCAAGCGGTAGATGTACAAATTACTATAAGTATATAGTTCTTTATGAAACACGACTGTGGGATTCGACCGCAGAATTCAGTTGCCTACAACCGGCAGCTCTTGTATTCCAGCCACATGCTTACTGCAGACTCTCAGGTGGAATTTCGCTCAGCCTTCATGTAATGTAGACCTAACTTCTCTGACGCAGTGGAATTCATTCTTTCGTTATTATTATGCATACCTCATTTTCGCTATAAGTAAATACGTTGAGCATTCTTCACCATACGCTCGAGAGTAAATACTGCCTTGTAAAATAGATGTAATATATCATACACCACAGTAGCTCGTTTTGACTTGCAGGTAATGAGATGTCAGCTAATTTTAACCACCGTTAAAACACCAGGGAGTCTTCCAGTTACAATTACAACTTTCCCGTGCTTTCTCTTTTTGCGGTGACGGCCTATACTGAACGAATACACTGTGTAGCTACAAGAGTGCAATCAGATAGGCCAAATGAATCTGCGAAATGGCTCAAATCTAATCGGGCACACAATTTTAATCGCTATATTCACTATTTATCAGAACTCTAAATATTCCTGTATTCAAGAAATCCACATAAAATAGATTGTATCTGTGAAAGTCGTTCGTTAATGATACATTACTTTCAAAGGGTTATAGAGATTGATGGTACCGGTGAGAGTTTGACACATTCGTTACTATTACAGGGTTGAATAGGTCACATGCAGAAGCATTGAAGGTGACTGCAGCATAGAGAGTGCGCATCTACTTTTATAATCACTATTATGCTTTTACAAGCTCTGATAAACCTCGCATACTTTGCAAAAGTTACTTTTCTGGAGTATCTGTAGTGAATTATTGAACACCAAATATGATTGCAGGATTAGAACGCTTCAGTTACACAACAAACAATGTGCACGCGCGTATTTCCGGTTTATTCATTTCCGCAGACATGATACGATCCATTTCGTTTTCTAATTTAAAAAGTAATTTCCCCGAGAAGGACCTCGTAAGGGTGGACACAGAGGACAGTTGCATGTATTGTCTTTTTGTGGAGACAGTCATCAGTTATATATGATATGAATTCTTATCTTGCCAGGAGTAAACCGCATGCTCATTCAAATATTAATGACACAAATTCTCCAAGTAAAAGTATTGCCCAAGGTGGATCGACGATTTCCGTGGTGTCAGTTCTTTACATAGCCGACACCACGGAAACCGTCCATCCATCTTCGTATTGACAAAAGAAGTGGCCGAAAGAAATGTATATAATAAAATATGGTATAGGTATTTAGTTGTGGAGACGAGAATGATGAAGGATTCTCTGTATGTACTTACTAGTCCAATAAAAACAAGAAAGGCAACACATTTTCTTGTGGCAAACTCTCGTACTTCCCCACCGATGTACACACATTCTCACTTGAATTCTTTCGACAACTTCTTTTTGGGGAACACATTGTCAGTTACTCACCTTATCAACATACGTATATCAGTATTTTATGTGCATGCACAAATGGCATATACGGACAGTGCAAGTGCACATCGATAGATAGAAAATGGAGTTGGTAGCACTGGAGCGGTGAATCTTCCACCTGTA
Source organism: Plutomurus gul (assembly GCA_019776185.1). Lineage (NCBI taxonomy): Eukaryota > Metazoa > Arthropoda > Collembola > Entomobryomorpha > Tomoceridae > Plutomurus > Plutomurus gul. Next base: position 8,200 of record JABASC010005537.1, read on the forward strand.
TGATTTTAACAGTTGAATAATTTCGAAACCACACCTAGTAAAGGCATACAAAGTAGTGGTAGTGTGTGACTGCAGTAGTAGGTAGTATTCTTTTTTAGTATGCAGAATCTATTCTCACATATACGTACATGCCGTACCGAGAAAAGGAAATTTGTAGCCACTCGAGAATTTAGTGAGCGTAACTGACGTTGAGTTGCATGTGTGTGTAGCAGTTCTCGTCATTCTCGGACCATATTCATTTTAAAGATGAAATTACAACGCAAAACCTCATGTGATGTTGATTTCGCAGACAACAGAGATGAGAATTCCGAAACTACGGAGCTACTGACCCAGATGAATAGATAGCACTCACGCTCCAGCGCATACACGGGTTCTATTTGCACACTGTCATGGAATGCAACTTTAATGTAATGGAGTACCATATGATCTGTATTGATCGTTAAAAATGTAGTTTGAACTTTGCATACAGAGATTTTAATAAACTGAAAAAGCGCTTTATTTTCGCTGATATTAGTGAACTATTCTCAAACTGTGTATCTATAGTGGCTCTATAACTATGTCACCATTTCCCTCAGATGAGTTTCTCAATGTGTAGAGTTATGATTGAGTGGAATAAAGAAACGTGAAAGCATGTTTTCAACACAATTACAGGCAGCGCGGAGAGAAAGTGAAGCACACTGGGAGACGAGCTGAATCGATTTAGCAAACGCTTCGGTAGCAAAAATTCTTCACATCAATTTCAAGTACCAATTATGAGAGCAGACTTCGATCTATTCTATTCATTAACTTTAGTAAATGAAAACATTGCCCATCCTTTCCCCTTTGTTCCGCTTGAATGTATTTACAATGTACTTTTTAAGGAAATAAGGAGGACAGAGGTATGCATTCAACGTAGATACAAATTCCTTGCAAAGATTTACCACAGGCATGAGTTGTTAGTTGGGTGGTGAGTGTACACGGTTGACGTCACAGACGCAAAGTACATATATTAGCTATTTACGGCTTATTACACGCTTAAGTACATCTTGTAATTTTAAGTTGGCTGAACTGATAATTAAATATGAGTGTTTATGGACCTGTAAAGTATTTGGGACAGCCTCATGGATACACCGTTCTCCTAACCATAAAGGAATGATGTATAAAATACAAACCTGAATGAAAACATATCTATCAACACCGCACTATTCATTGGGCAGCACGTAAGATATATTTTCCGGGCTGTATGTCAGGCCAAATTCATTTACGCAGCTCTCAAGCCAAATCCAATTGAGTACTTTGCACTAATACTACTTTCACCTACGGAATTTTCAACTACTAATGAAATATTTCCAAACCAACAGTTTCAACAACGTTCATTCAACGTACACGTTTTACTTGTTAAAGTGCTCAAACAATTAAATAGTTCGCAGTTCCCAGTACTAATTAATAAGTCATTCAGGTGTGTACAAAAAAGTTGAAATACATAATTGTATGTACAGAATAGTTTTGTAAAGTGTAACGCTTCTTAGCTTCCAGTGATTCAACTTCAATAATTATAACGAGTAAAACTATAGATTCATCCAAGCATTTCCACGGAACCTCACGAGGGTGGCGCTCTATATGTGCATTGGTTGTTGGTAAAAGCATTATTTTGGCAATCCGTACGGTCGGTAGATATAGATAACTGTGCTATATGACATCACACTAAATAGTGTATAAGTTTTCATGCCGTCTTGGATTGCACCAGTGTTCCAAGTTTTGCGGTAGTATTTCGGCAAACTAGTTTTATTAGGGCACATTTTGTAATTTTTAGCTTGTTTTTGTCTTGATTTTTAGCCAAAAATGTTCGAAGCGACACTATTTCCGCAACCACAACAACTAAC
>JABASC010005538.1:0-10059 GCA_019776185.1 Plutomurus gul
AGCTGTATGGTGTGAATTATGAACGAAATGCGTTTCAGATTAATATGCCCTTAACATGTGGCAGACTGTGAAATATCCTGTTGAGTTCTTCTTGTTGAGTCAGCAGTAGGATATTGCTCTAGGCTGTCACTATCACTATCTATCCTGTAGAAAACGAAGATATTATTGCCCATAAATTCTCTGTGGTTATTCTTGCACTGAGCGTAGGAACATCTATATCTCTGTGTGAATGCTAAAACCAGATGAATGGAATTGAGTGGAGAAGACAAATTGATAGATGGATGCATGAGGTGATTTGATTTCATCTTGTCGTTTTAACTCGTTTATTGTTCCTTGAAATTCCATGTATTCCTTGACGTTAATGCAATTTACTGTGCAGGTATGCCAATGACGTGAGCAAAACTTGTAACAGAACTATTGAAAATATGTAAGCAATAAACAATAATAGACACGAAGAAATTTTTATCTTTGTGGCACGGCGCCATGATAATAGGTTACACACGTAGTGCACTTGAATATTATTGGAAATATACACAGCGTGCTTGCAATCCGTCAACTATACTTGTCTTGCACGACAAAAGGATGAAAATTACTTTGAAATTGAACAAATCTCTTTAAATTAATTTATTTTGTTTCAAAGGGTAACTACTACACCCATATTTTTATTGACATGTTTCCATGTGGTCGTGTATGCAGATTCAGATATAGGTAATTGGATTGGATAAAAACTGGAGTGGATAGTAAGTGTTGAGCAAAGTGTTGGGCACTTTAGTGTCATCTAACAGTCTTACGTTACAAGACAATCTACCATGATTGTGTAATGATTTTAGTCTCAAAAGAAAAAAAATGTAATGGCTTCTCTTTCCGAAGTATCCGAATTATACCCTACGTTGATTTTGTAGGTAGCTGGTATCCGTACCAATATCAAAAAATTTGGGACTCTTTTTGTTAAATTGTTTGAAAGAGTAAATAAATTCATTATTCATAACACTGCAACCAAAAGTTTCTGAATTCTCCACCAATTTCTCACATCCAACGAGAAACGGATGAAGCATCTGCTACAGGTATAACACAGTGTTGAGAATCTGTCTACTCAGCACTGTCATCAGTGATTCTAACACTCGAAACCCTGACTACAACGTACCTTTCATAAAGGTGTTGGGAGCTCTTCAATAATCTACTCTAGATAGGTTTAGATATTGGTATTGGTACACAAACTGTGTACGTTAATAAGAATCTCACGGAATTTTTTTCTCGGTCAAAAAAGAATATTGTGCCGTACAACAAGAGGCACTTACAAAATGCTTTTCGAGTTTCAAACTTTCAATCTTATCCTCAAATATTGCATGAAAGTACATGGCCATTGATCTTTATTATCTTTCGAGCCTTCGATATTCAGAAAAAAAATCTTATCGAAAATTTAATGGAATTGGAATTTCCATGAAAATGTTTACCTCGCGAGTCAATAACTAAATCAATCATAACCATGGATGTTGTCAGGCGTGCCGCTCCAGACTAAAGGGTAGTCGAAGTGGAAGTGCGCGGACTTCGTGTGTCGGCTCTGTTGCAAACTCTCCTATGTGCATATATAACATGTCATGTACTTCTAAATACCATAAAAGATACCTAGATTTTCTAGAATTCTAGGCTGGATATTTCCATCGGTATCTCGTACCTCAACCTCAACCATTCTCTATGACTTCTAGAAAAAGTTAGAATGGGTTGAAGAACACTGAACATCTATTGATTTGTGTACAGAAAATATAAAATGTGAGTATCCTACGCACACTTCATTTAGGTGGATTATAGATTATGTATCTAGATAAAATTCTTGCAAATAACCATACGGATTGCACAGCCTAATCAATAACCTCTTACAATGAATCAGTATTGGCAACTCTAATCTGATAGGGATAACGCATGAAACCGTTTAGCTGGTACGACACAACATTTATATCTCGCAGCTCTGTGCACGGCACACACCCTTCTACTAGAGACTACATAAATGCATAGTATAGTAAATATATGTAACTATTTGCAAGCTATTGATTTCGGTCAAGTTAGAGGGAGTACATGTTGTGTAGTGTACATCAGACCTTTGAAAGGTAGGGATACCTAGAGTGGTAGGATAACCGAGTAGTAGATCACATTAAGCTGTTATAATTTCAACCGTTTGACTAGGATGGTTTTCGAATGAAAGGGCAGGGCTCATTAGGTTAGGCAACCGTTTGCATAATAAAGCTTAATAATACATATAACTACGAGTGTATGCAGGTGTGCTTACAGTACACAAAATACATTGTATACTACTACAAGATGTACTACTAGATCAATACACCGTTGAACAATGTAAACAGTAGGAAACTATCAGATGTTATTGTTTTATGGCTCCCATAATAATTGTTTGCTCTGCATAGACTATCGAATGTGTTAGTCGATCAGTCCATCACCATTACTATCAATTCAATTCATTAATTCATTCAATTAATTGTTAGCACACTGTATCGCCCTATGGCATATCGGCTTCCTTTCTATTAGAATGGTTTCATGTGTTGCTGACTGTTTAATGTGAGTAAATAGTTTAACTCGTAAAATAAAGGATCAACAGATCAAACAACTAATGAGCATGTATAAGTAATGTATGTAGTATTGTACTAGATAAGCTTCATTGTCTGTTGCAATAAAGTCAGTAGCAATAAATGAATACAGTAGGCGATACGTTGTAGGCGACAATCGGAATTTACATGTACAGATTGCTACTGCACTTGCTTCGTCACTGAGACTAAAAGTACAGACTGTACCCCACCTTACCAGTTCAAATGACACACTCTTACTGTAAGTTAACGACATTACAGTAATTGTATACAAAGTGTCCATTGATGCGTAATAGTACTTACTCGGAAACCTACTTACTTACTAATCCTATTAAATACATTTGCAATGCCATCTCTCAAGACCAGATTTTCAATTCATTGAATGTATTTGCTATACACATGCAGGAATGCACATAAGCTACTAAAACAATGCAGATAGGATATGCTATCTGTGCAAGGGTAATGTTCGTAAAGTGGACAAGAGTTATCGTGTAACACGTGTAACGACATTCTGTGGAAAAAACGTTTTATATTTTGATGGTTCTGATGAAATGAAGATTAGTATAACGTGTATATACCGACGAGTCATCAAACAAGTGATCCTGACACTTTGACAATTCGGCATACTGAGATCGCACAAAAGAATTATTCCACAAGGCTGTGGACATTATATAATTTGCATGGGTCTTCTTCATTTTTTATGAAGATTGCGAATAACAGTGTTCTTATTAGGTGGACCTTGTAATAAAATAGAGTAAAATTGCATTTGATTGACTGCCTAGCTAGCAGTAATTGCAGCTCCAGTTAGCGTATGCAAAATTCAATTCTCACCTCTATAATAAACGGACTGATAAATCGGAATGTAAGTTTTTTTTAAATGAAGTATCAAGGAAAATGTAAGGGTAACTTGAATTGATGTCGGCTTACCAAGAAAGATAAGCGCTAACATTAATTTTGTTGCGAAATCAATCAAGAAACCAGTAATATTTACCTTGCGTTTGATATGAAGTCCAATATACAATTATTTAGTTGATTCACAATCAATAAGCAAAATGTTTTTTATGGAACGTAAGTTAAATGTTGTTCAGTCTATGTAACAATTGACATTATAGTGTAATTGGGCTAAGTTATTGCTCCAATTAAATTCGTATATTTATGTATTAAAAATTGTTACAGCCATCTTTACACTATTTTGTATACATCTGAAATCACTGTGAGTAAATTCTAAAAGCTTATAGGTACATACAAAGGTACAAATTATCAGGTACAAATAAATTTGAATATTCAAATGCTTGTTTTAGAAACTGAACACACTATGATGAGTAGTCGCATGAATAAGAAAGTGAACTGCTGCTGACAAAGGTGTTTGAGCTGAAACAAGAAATAATGCAATCTAGAAACTAAATTGAAATGAAGCATTGAAAGAATGTAAAAAATTCAGTCATATACACAGATTATTATTTTTAAAAAGCAAGCGAAGAGTATTCCATGAAAGGCATTAATCAAACAGCACGCAAAGCATCACTGACGAGTATTTTACATACTATATACTTTATAGCTCTCGACTACTAATATACTTATTTGTATGTGGATTGTGGCAAATAGAAGTGGTAAACTTGTAGACGATCCCATATTTATTGCGCTAGTAGTCAAAAACCTATCCTTCGACATTCTCAATGGCTCACATGATATAAGTGCATGGTAAGTAGTTAATAACATTCACATTATTATTTAAAATGCCTAATAGACTTGCCCTGAACATTTATCTTAATATTCATATTTGAAATAGTATTATAATTTTAACAATGCAGTTGTTTTTATCAAGAAAAAAATATTCCAGTTTCTTTTTTTCCATTATCTTCAATATTAATCAATACTATAGTAAAACATGCATTCTATCTTCTGTGCAAAATCTGTACTTTTACATTTAGGGCTTTACAATAGGCAAATCTCGTATCTCATCGTGCTAATATCTAATACTGACTTCAATACAGTGAGATAACATTGGGTTATTGAAAGTATTTAATGAGAAAATCTTTTTTAAAAGAAATTAGACGAATGAATAATGTAAAATTTAAAACGAATAATGTAGCAGTGAGACATTACACACGTATATTGCATTTAAATTTCAACTTGTCCGCAACAATAACAACAGCAGCATGATATTAGCATTAGTTTTTGTGTAGTAGCCCCGCAGATCAAAAGTGAAATTCCCATTGTTATCACGAAAGAGATCGTAGGATTTGAGTTTTTAGCACTTGTCAGTAAACTCGTAAAAAGTTTTTGTCAAACTAACCGCAATTGCATTTGCTTGCAGTTGCATTCAGGAACTTTGGGTGAGCTTCTAAGTTCATTTCTCTTTGCTTTTTCACTCGGTAGCACTATAAACGACATGTAGGTATGTACAGAGATTATTACTAACGAGGGGAAAAAACTTTTCAGTGCACCACAATAGAACGGAGACCACCGCAAGGCTTTGAACGTAATGTAATAAACTACATTCCATTAAATATGTAGCTCTTGTCTCATCAGCTGTTATATAGTCAAACTGTTAGTTACTTATTGATCATGCAGACAGAAATGTTTCTGTTGATGTGTTATAGCGTAGTCAAATCAAATAACGTAACCATTGTCAGCTCTGTGCTAACAATGCTTCCATTATTATCCTTCGCCCGATGTACAATCTCTACAGAACACAAACAAACAGGCCAGACTCAAACCACAGAATGTCCGGACTTGCAACAATCCACACAATCGCCACAATATACACCTTTCTGTGTATGTGATGAATGATGAAAAAAGGCTCTTTGGCGAAAACTGGGAGCAAAAAGCGTCAGCACATCCAAAATTAAAGCAAATTAAAATGTATGAAGTGAACTCAACACTCGACCACTGTAATTTGTCTCTGTACTCTTTATCTTTTACTTTCTTTCTTGTAATACTACATTAGTACATATTATATACTAGAACTTCAACAATTGCTGCACAATCCACATTCCTCCCTTCATGTGTCATTTCTGTATATTTTATGTACTAACTAAGTAAATCATAAACACCTCTGATGAAGTGTTTGCTTTATTAAACCCTAAAGTGCATTTTCTTTTCTTGTATCATGTCGCCTAATTTCTACATCAATGCCAAGTTAGCATCAAGTGCATTCAGTCTTAATTAAAAGGAATGTAATTCTTCATATACTTAGGTATTACATATAAATGAGTTGTAGAATTGATAAATGCATAAAACTGACCTTTCTGTCCAAGAGTGCAAACATGAAACATTTGACAGCCCGTCTCTGTAAAAAGGGACAATACACTTATTCATATTTACGTTTTTTACTTACTTTTCTTTACAAATATAGAAATTGTGATCTATGTTAGTCTAAAATTTCGAACCAGTATCGGCGTAATACCCTCCGATCACTTTTCCCTCACAAGAGAAACGGGTCACCGGCAAATTGTCAAAGTCTATAAACTGCATGGGTCAAGTAACGTGAAAAAAATAAAACAACACATTAGTAAGTACATTGATGATGCAATTATCAGTTAAGTACACTTTTCCATACGAATTAGATTGCATTCACTTCATGTATGTATGTAGTTTTAGAATACTCATTATTTTACCCACCACGCTTTTCATACCTATGCATTTAGTTGCATGCGTGTGTGCTTGTGTAGCCCAATTGCTAATTTTACAGATAATGCTTTTACAAGCAAACCATTTGAGATTTTATTCGCAGAAACTGAATAGAGTACTTATATTTGTCAGTATTGATATTGATTGATAGACTAGATTCGTAGATGTGTGCCCTTATTTCTATAGAATTGATTGATTGATAATGAATGGCTTTAGCCGTTCGTATCCCCATGCAGAGGTTACTAAAGGTGTAAATAAACGACTTTATAAGGCAAACAAACAAACTGCTATGCTCTTCATCCTTTCCCCTCACTATATGCACTTTATATTACTTAACAACGCCTTTTTGCTTAGCTTTTTTCTTCATTTAGTTTTGCCAATAAAAAGAATACATTCATTTGTGTAGCTCTAGCTACCTATCCGCTTCGATTCTCGTAATGGTCATACATTTTCACTAACGTTAGTCAAATGCATATTATTACATAGGAATGCAATGTTCAACTGAAAACAAATACACCCAATAATTACATCACAAGCTGTACTTTACAGAGAACGTGATCAGATTTCAGACAATAGGTTTTATTATATGACAACAACATCTTGAATACTGTACATATGAGCGCTACACTTACCTTATGTAAATACATGTGTATTTACTGTACTACCTGCCAAACCAACTGCAAAACTGAAAGCTGTCGGTAGTAGAAGTTGAAGTGCTATATACCCATTGGCTCAAGCATGCATATTCTAACAAAAATGCGTAGCACACATCACAACACTTTGTAGCAGAAGTGAACAAAATTCCGCTATAGGCATTTGCAAATAGTAAATATCTCAATTTCTTAATTTTCCTCAGAGCCTCCAACTTCCAACTCAATTATTAAGTCGCAATATGATTACTTTGTTTTTCTGCCTAATATCTGTGTACAACTACAAATGCAGTTTGTTTGTATATCTTTACTTATGTATGAATCTGTTCTCGTTTGCTCACTCGTGCACAATAACTATGTATTTTGGTTAGAATTGCGTTACAGTGCTAAATTCATATTTTTTCTAACTCCTCCTACTTCTTCTAGTCGTTATACTTATATAATCAATTCTGTAACTGTGTGATGATGACTTGCAACATAAATCGAAAGCGAAGGCTGCAGCACACTGTCATATTATGCGTATGCGCATTATGTGTGTGTACACACTTACGGTTTATTTATGACGGGGACTGTAATAATCATTTTCCAATTCATTTCTAATGAAGTCAAGGGGCATGTTAAAAGGATTCGTTACGCGTTACCGTCTTACTAATTTGCGAGTGACCGTTACCATTTGGTTCGGTAATGTCCACGACCAGACCACTTACAATTAGGTAGAGGTGCCCACGTCAAAAAGATTGATTGACTGATTGTGATGTGATGAGAAATCATCTATAACCTGAATGCCATCGATCAGTTAACTAATTGGAGGAAAATGAGCTGAATGAGTTCTAGAATAAATAGCCAATGAGCATTTGATAAAAGCTGACAATCTATTTAACACCTTCGGTGGATGGTGAGATCAGATGAGGAGAGCCGCCAGTTCATTTGTATTCATGTTTTTGACCCATTGGCAGTAATGTTAGTGTTCGTGTTCCTTTGTGTCACTAATTTAAAATGCAAATTCCCCATCTTAAAGTAGGATATGAGATCACTGCAGTATTTTTCACATTTCCATTAACTGATAAGTAGAAATATGCACTTAAGCACCATGTTACGTACGGTAGTGTTACATGTTTGACAATTGAGGTCTTAACATTTCATCGGCTAAGCACACATAAATATAGTTGACAAAGTAATAAACTTGGACATACATTTTAACGAGCCCAATTATCCTTCGTCTCATTTTCTGAAATAACTACATCGTAAGTATTTATACTGCAATACAGGAAGGTGTGTAGGTACTTAACCAAGAATAACAAATAGTTAAACAACCCTAACCTATAATATGTAACACATACCTAGTTACTAGTATACTAAAATAGTCTCTAATGAAAAATCCCCGTTCAGGAACAAAATTTCTTTGTCACCAGCTGGCAGACGTCGTATACCGACGTAACTAAATACATATTATGTATCTACTGTAACTCTAATTGTAAGTAAACGGATAGTTAGTAAACTTTACGTCCCTCCGTAAAATATGCGTACAATTCATTTACGTTCTCTCAGAGCAGTATGATACAAGCATATATTTATTTAACCTCTTCAAACATTGAAATATAATTATATCAAGAGTCTACAAGGTACTTATTTATGTAATTTATAGTCGATTCCTTTCTTCTGATGCTATTTATTATCTTGGTATTGTATTTTCAACATCCAAATATTTATAAGCCTGTACCTACAAAAATGACACTAGGGAGTCGCCCTTTTCGCTTATCCTTACGGTTTGTGTTTGAGTACTTTTCAATTTCAATGCCTACGACTAAAAGTCTAGCATACAGCTGCCTGTAGACAGTACGAAAATAGAATGAATTGTGAGGTGATATCGGAAGAAACATTACACAGTTGGATGGGTTGCACATGGAAATCTGTGTTGCATAAATAATAGTAAATTGTAGTAAATAGTTGGTAAAAGAAAATATTATAATTTTACCCCGGCGGGCGGTGGAGGTGGTTGCCCTTGTACGTTATCGAAGAAAGTGACAGTGATCACAAGAGCCAAGAACGTAAGAGCACAATTATTACGGCGAACAAAACCCTTTAGAGTCCTCCAGTGAGCTGTGCATTGTGGACGACTCCCACCTTCGTCTTGGTCTCTGTCTCTTTGGCCTCGCCGTTGACTCTCTTCCATCATGCTGCTCGTGAGAAATGGACGCTACAACGAGAGGTTGTTATTTCTGCTAAAAATAGAGCTCTTACTGATACAAGCATTTCCTACGATTATGTTCATCGCATTTCTTGCTTATTATTGTTGCTTCCTCTTCTTCGCCGCTCACATTCCTCCAGATGGCTTCGATCTAAAATTCAAACAAGAAAAATGTTCATTATTAAGTATATCACGCCTCATTGCACCACGAGGCAATAGAGCTAATCTAGCAATTTCGTGCATCAATTGACGCAGACAGCATTTTAGCGCCATTTTATCATTGTAATTGCCATCTAATCTGCATAGAGATGTACCTATTGTGCAAATTACGTGCAATCTCTTCGCTCTAGTTCTTCTTCATCAATCACTCTGTTTCGCATTTTACAGTCAACCTATACATATAGCTATAGAGTCACATCCACATTAAGGACGGCAGATGAATAGCAAGTGCATAGAAACACACTGGAGAGTCAGCGCAGTTTTGACTGCGTTGAGCGAGTCACCCAGTCTCTCTTCATTCTTCTTACCAAGCGTTGCATGTTCGTGTCATTTTATTATTCCACTCATGAAGGTGATGAACACGATACATTTCATTTCAAAGAATTCCTATGACTTTGACGCTCGACAGTCAAGTTACTTTTACAGGACAACCTTTTAATGTGTATATTTATAATGTACTCCCATTCAGGCGAAGACAAGGGAGGTAGTACGAGGCACACACACACATACACACACACGAACATAACTATTATGTGCATATTTTTGTGCAATTTGTGTTTATTTACCACAACAATGCCAGGAGGCTCCTCTCTTAAAATAAGATAGTAATTTTATGCATTGATTCTGGTCCGCGAGTGACCACAATACATGCAAACACCAAGTGCACACACAGTTAATGCGCTCACTAATTTATCCTCTCTCTTCTTTTGGCTCATCATCTTCGTATTCATTAAAATGGTTGTGTCCATGCTAAATGTGATTGCTTGGCAAGCCC
>JABASC010005539.1:0-10055 GCA_019776185.1 Plutomurus gul
TTACTGTTATCATTACAACGGTTATATGTACCTTTATAATATCTATTAGTTCACAGAATGGATGGAATTGCGTAAGTGAGTGAAACCCCAATCAGCCTTATTAATAAGTAAGTAATAGATATTGCTCTGATTGTTTTCATCAATTTCACATGAATTACTAACGAATCTATGTAATTCGAGCACCAAACACTAGTTAATGCACACTATTGCATAGTACTTATAATATATTGAGTGATTGATATTATATATTCTTCTGGCAACCCATTAGATATGATAAGTATGTAAGATACACACAAAGAGAGGAGAATACATTACCTGTTTTGTTTTTTGTTCATTTTCCACTGTGTTGACTGAATCATACTTATCATATTAAGCAGCTAGTAGCAGAGAGATCACATTGCATCGCAACAACAGAGTTGACCAGACGAGGGAGAAGCAGACTTCATCTTGAAGACTTTTCATTATGTGCTAATAAATAATTTTCTAGTATGTCTCCTGACATCTGCTATGGTCATAAAAACTCAAACCACATCACTGCACCAGACAATGGTGAGCAATCTATTATTTTATATCTCTCTGTAATCTATACGTAATAGTCATAATCGTCCTATGATAACCATAACACACCGCCACATAAATACTACTTAGAGAAGCTAAATTGTCAAGAATCTCTTACACTTAATGATGCATCTCGATCTTTTTCTGGTATAATTTAATTTGGGTGTTCTAATATGGGTGATCTCAAATGGCTTCCGTAGTCTCCTTATATGAAGTCTCATTTGTAGTAGGTACATGCATTTGCATCATTCCTGCACAATACCGAAAAGGTATTTCATATGCACGAACAATATTTTATCTGATCGAGCTAGATTGCTCCCGGTCAGGTATAATCTGGCAGTTTTTATGTTATTATTATGTGAGCTGCGGCCATCCATTATGTAACATTTAATGATAATAGTCAATCTGTTTTAACAGACGAAAAATAGCACATACCTACATGCAAATATAAAGGAATGTGTGCAGGTTATTGTTCTAAAATAATGGTAAAATCGGAGATTTTCGTTTTCCGCTCCATAAATAGAGTCCGCAATGCTTTATTGGTCATTACCGGTCTCAGTAATACTAAACACATGCTTTCCAATTGAAGACTAATAATTAATATTGACTCTATTATTAAGTTAAGTTGTAGTGGAGGATTTGTTTTACTGTTTCCGAACAGAGCAATTTTAAACACATTTACGAAGTAATGCTGATGTACTGATAATAGATTTGTATAAGAAAGCAAGCTATTGTTGGCCCTGATATTAGGGTTGGCAATTCGTACGACAGTTTCATTTTGATAGTTCAATAGATTTATCTCGTCCAAACTACTCTTCTGGATGCGCCACTGATTGTGAGTAACATTTTCCTTTAGTATATGCATCTGTATTAGGCAATGAAATAATACAACTACAACGAAATTACATAATCAGATCGAGTAACAAGACTACACATAATTGCAGGCTTCTACAGAGGAGAAACAGAACACATTATGCTGATTGTTGTACTTAAATGTACTAATGACACGTGAACCCACCAGAATCACACGTTGTGTGCAGAGAGTGGGGTGAGATTGTCGTCGTAAAGTAAACCAAGTGCCACTTAATTCCCTAATTGAGTAATTATCCGATTTCAATCTTTTCTGTGTTGGCGATACATAGAGATAAACATGAGATATAATGCAGAAACCAATGTATACAAAAAGTGTAAATGGTGATCTTGGACGATTATCTTTATATTCCTATTTTATTTGGTGTGAAAAATGTGTCATTGAATTTCTTGAAAGCTTTTAGCCGTCTTCTCAATGTGTGTGGGTTTTTGTATGGAAGCTGCTGCTGCAATTCTGCTCTGCAATGACACTATATACACTTTAAGTACATACATTCGTACATACATATTTATATAAGTAAGTAGGTAAGCATAGGGAACATTTTATCTTTGAAATAATTAGATAGGAATGATCTACATGTCTACCTTTTCCAGATCAGCTATAGCACATCTACTAAATACAAAAAGTTCAGCAGCAGTCGGTCATCGATCGTAACAACAGAAAAAGGTCTCTGCCAATTATTAAGCTCATTACAGGCTAGAGGTTGATTTGATGAGTGTCATGTGGCTGTACTTTAAACACCATTCTGTCGCAATCGATCATCATAATATACTTTTGCTCTTTATTCAATAATGTGGACGAAACAAGTTGACTGGTCGGGTGTAAACAACTGAAATATTGAATTTTCATACAATTATGCACCCATACATATGCTAATATAACAGATTATTATGCAAATTGACTGAGGAATCGGTGTGAGAGAGACCACATGTGCACACAGAGCCCCAGTACTTATATTACCGACTAGTTTCTCTCTCTAACAATCTTACACATTGTTTTTTGCCTTTACTACTTTTGCTTATTAAAAACTGTAACCATAATAATGTGTGCTGTGAGTGAGTGCATTCTCATGTGTGTGTGTGAATGAGATGAGATTTAGTGTCCAAGTGGTGTTGTTGCAAACAGAAAATAACTGCTGTAGGAGTTTCTCTGATAATTATTTTGCAAGGATTTAACTGTAATAGGATTGTTTATGACATTTTGGGCAATTCTAAGCGATTTTATCACTTTTCAATACAATTCATGAGATATGTTTCACAACATCATTATGAATCTTGTTGCAGAGGGCAACTTTTTCTCTTTGCTCATTATTTAACTCTCGGTGAACATTCTTATTTCTATTTGTTCAACTTGTTTTCATATGGAATCCGAATGGCATTTAAATGTAATAGTCAGTTGTTCCTGTTCGAAAATGCTTTGTTTACGTACCAAGTGTTGTTCAAGCAAAAAGGCTACAAATTATAGATTAATGTTTAGCAGATTACTACAACGCTTAAATCTGTAGAATATTATTAATAACAAAATAATTATGGTAGAAATGTATATTATTCCTTTGAATATCATTTATACAAGCATTATATCTTGAAATGAATGCATTCTGCTCACAAAATTGTTTTATTAAAGTTCTAGAAGCACATCTGAGGGACATTTGTACATCACAGTAGATGTCAAAAGGTTCGCACATAAACAAATCAGGCCATAAACACAGAAAAATTGGAAAGTACATTCTGAATTTTTTCTTGAGGCATATCTAATTGTAAGAACACTTCATTCGTACTAAATTTCCTTTCTCGCCTTCCAACTTAAATGTTTCGCAGATATTGAAAATACATTTATAGAATATGCAAAAAAGTATTGAACATAATTTTATAAATTGCAGGTAAATACAATTTTAAATCAACAGATTTCCAATTGACCCGAATGCCTAGAATGGCCACTACTTTTACACTAAATATCACATTTAGCAGTTTTTAAATGCTAATTTAATACTTAGTAAGATTTACCTATTATCTGTCATGGTGGTGACGACGAACATTCCATGAAGGGTTGAACGCTTTTAAAATTCTACTATGAAATGAAGTATTATATATATTATACCTACCGTTACAGTTTATAAGTAAATGAATAATGGTCTATTGTTTATCACATCTGGTATAAAACGCTATATATGAGATCATGAGAGTCAAACCTGCGAACTCTCATTTTCATGTTACAAATTTGTCATAAATTAATCGTCAGAGGATTTTAATTCTTGGAGACTACAGGAGTAGGTGCTGCAAAGAAAGACTGTCATTCAGAGTCAGACGTATCAAGTGTGTAGTTTATTTTGCATGCTTTTAGTCTGCGACATTATATGGACTTATGGGGAGGGTGAGATAGACAAACCAACCCTGAGACAAGACAGTCAAGATATAAAGTCACGCTTTAATTGTGCTGCTAATCTTTTATAGTGCAAAAATCCGAACAGCCAAAAGTCACAGTTACTCATTGGGGAATAAGGAGTAGTAGTACCACCACAATGTGACTAAGAGTAAAATAATTTATGGATTTTCCTACGCTTTAAGATGTCAAGTCAAAAAAATTTCGTGTGAATAGTAGACACAGACACACAACGTTATTGGGCCAATGTGTATATTGACCACAACTAAATTGAACCAACAAAGCAAAGCACATACACAAATGACCAGTCACATTATTATTACCCTTGGTTAGGAATTAGTCAAATGAATTACGATGATATTTCTGTCTGTCTTCCACTCTCTGCTTGTCTTTCTTGCTTAGACTTTTGTTTATGTATCGTCCATCATGTTTCGAGATAGAATCGAGAACCCTGCTTCTAATTGTACTACAAACCCTCATACTTCATGCACACACGCTAAGCTATTCTCTTTGGTCGCTTCTGTGTGTCTTTCTGTCTGCTATTTATTATTTTACCATTATGTTTGCTGTCTTTCTGTTTGGTCTACACGACTATACTGTACTAACTATACAGATATACAGGTTCATTTTGTGATTACCGCAACTTGACGGGATTCGCCACACAACATTGAACGCGGTCCAATTACATCTACATATATAATGTTTTTAATTCACTTTTATCTACAGTTCTGCTTTTGCTTTCTTTCTGTGTGTGTGTGTGTGTGTGTGTGTATGTGTTAAATAATCCTTGGTACAATTATAGCGTGCGTGGGCATCTTTTACTGGTATCCTATTTAGCTATGTCGTTCTCTACTGATTGTGAAGTTTGTTAAGTAATTTATGCATCTGAATGCCTACTTTTATACTACATGCATTTTATAGCGTGACACGCGATTTGTCAGACTTCTTTACTATACAAACTATACATTTGGCTTAAGGAGATACTGGCATGTCGCGTGTGGGTCCCTAGTCCCTATATTCCCTATACTTATTTGCTGTAAACGTTGTGCAGACTACATTCTGTAATTACAGTAATTAGCGATGCAATGCAAACAATGTTCGACAAACATTGTTGATTGATCGTAATATTTATTCTGTTGTTTTTTCTGTTGTTGGAGGGCAGACTACAAATTGGGACCAACAATGGAAATGCGGGTATAGGGAATCGAGAGGAAAATAAAAGCGCAAGGACTATGCAAATATTAAAAAATGTGCATACAATTGTACAGTGAAAATTTTATTGGGTTAATAACCTTTCGATATTTGTTTTTCCAATGAGCCTGAATTTTAGTGGGAATATGATTGGGTGGAATAAATATGCTTTTGTATTCTGGGACTATCTCAATTGCATTTGTTGCTTGATATTTCACAGACAAAAAGAATGAGTACAAAAGCCCGAAGAAATGTTGATGTACGTGTAGATTTTCCATGAAAGCTCAAATGTCAGTTTCAGTTATAACGACGTGTCTAGCGAAAACGGGTGAAGTTTCCATTTCAATCTACTGAACTGTAAAAAGCTAATATTATTTTTATTTAGTAAAAACTGTAGCGGAATCAAAATTAAAATTAATTTGATCTGGCAAATTACAATTTCTATTAATTTTCGGAACTGAAATTCTTTTTTAATCCTAGCTCCTATTTTGCATTCTTGTTGAAGAACATCCGCCTTTCTTAGCAGACGATCAACAAAATGCAATTGGTAGGAATTCCTGGGACTATGAAAATATAATTCGTTCAATTTGTATCACTTACAATATTGAAAATGTTGCATGGACATTACACAGAGTGACATAGGTGGTGTAAAATCAAATGCATTTCACTTTTCGTTAGAACAATTGTACTGCCAAACGCATTGGCATATGTCATTTAATAAATATTAACATATTATACATGCCGAATGATTTGTATGCTTATTTGAACGTCAACTTTAAAAATGTGTACAACCAAGAAAGACTGTCAGATCCTCAAAATGCTTTATTTTCCAATGAAGTGATTAATTTACACCAGCCAAGTGAGCAAATAGCAATTCGCATCACTTGCCAGCAGCACTTTATTGGTCCAATTATTTTTTAATGAAACATTAAAGCTTAAGTAGCTTATAGCTATTAATCACAGAGTCTCGTCATCTCCAATTCTTTTGATTGAAGTCTGAACAGTACTTAAAAAATTAACGAAAGGACATGTGTATATACACTCAAGTAACAATATAACAAGGTACTATCCACAACAAAATATGTTACAACCCAGCCGTCAACAATCAAAGCCAAATTTTGGCAAACGTTATCGACCGCTCGTTTTGAGTAGACACGTTGTATCTGTTGACATTATAATAGTGGACAAGTTTTATTGTAAAAATCCTTAACATTAAAAAACGTATTAATGCTCGTGCTTGGCTATAAGAGTTCCCCTTATAACCATTTATTCCATTTAAGAGTCTGAAAGAACTGTTTTGAAATGATAAAAGACAACATCCCTAAAAAATGAATGGTACTATACATTTTGACATGGAATAACTCAGGAACGGTTAGAATTATTGAAACAGGTAAACGGAATATGAAACAATTTATACATATATATGAATATCTCTTGTGAAAAGATATCTGAATCCGAAATTATACTATAAATTATATTATACATTAATTATATTATTATTATATTATATATTAATTACCAATTAATACATGTTTGAATATATTGTTATAGCCATGTGTGCATCTGTGTAATACAAACGTATATATTTTTCTCTGGTTAAAAATAAAATTCCATGGCGTCACAATAATTTCGCGAATTTATTTACTCAATTGAATTTTACTATGTACACGCATGGCTTCAGTATATAATAGATATCTATGGACTATGGCACACATGACACATTCAGAGATATTTTTTCGCATTTTTAATATTACCTTGACACATACTAGAACATTAAAAATACACCACGCAACTGAAAGATAGTTGGAGTCTGTCTGAAGTCGTCTGCTCAAGCAAATTAGTGGCTTCTAACTGTGGAATAGCATTAATAAAAATATATTCGTATTTAAGCATAAACATGCTTTGACAATATGATCTGATTGATCATTGCTTCTCGTCTGTCACATCACAATCTTAGCGAGTGCCAATTAGATTTTATCAGTTGTTTTAATTTATTTTATTGCGAACCCCCTCCTGCTTAAGAATTACTTGTCGAGCCAGCTAGTTATTAAGTGATGATTTATTGCAGCACTCCAACCCATTCGAATGACTAAATGTCCACCACATCAATTCTTTTTTATTCGCTCTCTTGTCCTGTCTACCTCTGTGTGTGCAGTGTGCACCATATTATGCCTGTGTGTATGGCTACTAAAAATGTTGACCATATATACAATTATTATAAAGATAAAGGAACCTTGCTCAAGTTTAACTGTTTTATTGCGATGATGATGTTGAAACAAAGGTGCTCCGATTGATCTCTCTCGCTGCTCTCCACAGCAGCTTGATATATGACTGGCGACTTTTAAATTGTCTGCTCAATGGTAAATTTTTGCCAGAACATTTTTCTCTATCTTTGATGAGTAAAAGTAAACAATGTGTTTGACATGACCTTTGGACTTATTAATGCATATATGACTCTGAATCGAGTGCCAGACCAAAATGTACGTGCAGATTTGTAATATGCACTCAACAATATTGATTTGGTGACGAGAAATTCTCCGAATTGATTTTCCAAAATTCGCACACACGTCAAACTCTGCACGAATCTATCTTATGTGCAATTAAGTGCGTGTAAAATGGTTTATGAGCTTGTACTCATAATGTGCATTGTGAAATTTGTAGCAGGATTCTGTTATAATAAATTGTGTAACTTTCCATCGAAGAATTCACGATTTGTTAGATGCAAAGTAGTCGAATAAAGAATTAAATTCTTAGAATTAAAAAATGTGCGTCCTTTAAAATCCTATTGTTCAATTTTTTGTTCCTTTTATATATTTAATATCAATGCTGAGTAGAAAGTTCTGAATTGTTAATAAAGGTTATTGGAAACGTATTAATGTTGTTCCCATTACTAGAACAGGTAAAAATTTGAATCCTATGATATTATTGTTTTGAATCCATTCAGTGATCATGATAATGATTTTTAATTCAGGTCATTCCAGTAATTAGACCACGTGGCACTTATCAGCACCTGCGTATAGATTTCAACCTGTTTTAGGAATTTCCAATAGAAAATGTGCATAGTATGTGTCATCTTGTCACACAGCCAATTAGTTCAGGATACTGTCTCGTATTTGCCGTGTATGCAGAAATTGGTTGTATCATTAATGAATAAAAATTAATGGATGCGTAATAGAAATCGATAACCTCAAAACTCTTACTTTGTCCTCAAAGTTTTCTAATTAATGGTGTAAAAAATGACTGCTCTAAATTCTCGAACGATGACAAATATGCAATATATACTAAATAGATAATAGCATTCAATATGAACAGCACAAGTAAAATATATGTTAGACAAAGGTACACAGAATTCAGTGGAAAGCCAAGTAAAAAATTACTTGCTACCAATGCCATATGTACAAATTACATTAGCAGGTTCAGTTGTTGAAAGACGAAACAAATAATACTTTGGAAGCATGAATAATATAACTTCGCTTTGTACATTTAAAATTAGCAGAAATCGTTGCGAAGTCACATTTTTGTGTCAGATTCAGATACCATTGATGCCAATTTCTGTACTCAAGTTTGCACCTCGACATTTGAATAAAATTTTACCCGTGGCCTTTACAAACATTAAAAATGTTCACTATATTCTTGTTACATATAAATGCATTATATACTGACTTGTCTTTCCATTTTCATGCATGTAAGGAAATACTGACTGAGTGTCAGGATCTATTATTACAGAATGATGACAATCATGGAAACGTGAGATGAATATCTTAACTGTTTATTAAATGAATTCAGAATCACTTATCAAACTTTATAATATTTGGTATGACACTATAAACCTGCACTAAATGTAATTTCCGAGATACACTGTGCTTAAAGTTTGGCCCTTGACAGTTGTGTAGAATCGTAGAACAGCAATTTTTTTTGTAAACTCATAAATTTTGTAAAAAAATAAAATAAAATGGCACGTTTAAGTCGGAGAATCGATTTTAATGCGAAAAGTAGTATTTTTATTTGTAAATTAATAGTAGCAATAAGTTTTCTACCTTCTGTATTTCTATTCAAAGGAAATTACAATGCCATTTCAAGACATTTACCAGAGATCAGTGCGATTCGTTGGACGGAATATGACGGAGACGATTGGCAATCAGATTTTCATTCTTTTGGAGAGGACGCGATCGAAGTCCGTGATAATGGAAAGACATGGATTGTTTCCCAACATATGAGTGCCGTGGCTTTTACCTGCAATGCGTCATATCCGATTACGTGGGTGTTCGAGCAATCAAAGGTTTTATAAACATTTGCAAGAATATTTAAGTTTTGAAGGAATAAAAAGGATTTCAGGAAGTAATTTTTGAAACCACGTGGAATTCTAGTACGCCCACGATGACCTCTTCAGCATTAGCATTCGGAGTACAAGAAAATCTATGATACAATCAACAACATCTTCAACTGACCTGTGGAACCCGAGATCTCAACAGTTTTTCTCTACAATCGAAATATTCGGGTTTTACAATAGAATGACAGGATTGTACGGTTGTAGAAGTACACAGGATGAGAATATTCAGAGCAATTTATTTCTTTACTGGCAAGGTGACTCCATTTCCAGTCTTGCGATATTCCTTGATTTTTCTATCAAAAATTATTTTTTAATAATTAGAAAATGTAATTATGACGAATTTTAGGTATTTCGGCTTCCCACTTGGTTTTGGCCGGTGAATCTCTCACAATAAGCACTTCACCGGATGAAAAATCTGTCACTCTCCCCTGTTACGTATCCCACCCCAAGGGGCAAGTTACACTTCTCAAAGATACAGGAAAAGTACCCAACTATATTTCTATTTTGTTAGTACATTAATTCACCAAAATTTATTATTCACATGTTTACATTACATTTATTACGTTGGAATTAGGAATTTGTCGAGATATCAAATAGTAATGAAAAAGATGGCATTAAATCGGAATTCGAACCGAAAATTGGCTTCACCCTCACAGCAACACACTATTTCGTCCTTCTGGTTATCAAAGAAAACTGTTGCGTTTGATAAAACAACATTCTCAAAGG
>JABASC010005540.1:0-10049 GCA_019776185.1 Plutomurus gul
GTATCTGTATAAATCACTGAATATAAGTGTGAATACGCACGAGGGATGGGTCGCGAAAACATCAATTACTAACCCTCTCTTTCCAAAGGAATTGTTTTTGTTCATATTTTAAAAAATATCTTCAGTTTAATTTGTAGAAGAAGGGACGTATTTAGATGGGAGATTCTGGGGTTTCAGCCGCCCGAATAAAAAAATAACATTCCCCCACCCGGCTTCCACCAAATGCTTCTCTAGATACGTAGCGCAATGGATGGAAATGAGGAATTAAATTTCCCCCTGATTTGTGAAGACTGTTTAAAAGTATTTTTAAGCATTATAATTTTGAAATAAAAGTGTTTAGAATGACCAATCAGAAATTTTACGATTATTATTATTATTTACGAGGGAACTCTCGGTTTTACAAAATTCCGGACATTAGTAAAAATGAAAAAAGTATAAACTTATAAAGTATAGAATTTGGTAACTAGATAGTCAAAAGAGAACCGAGGAACTAATATTTTAAAAAATTGTTTCGCACCTTAGGATGTATTCTATTACTGAATAGAATCATGTCTGCATCGGTTCTCGCCACTTTGGTGGTAACGTTTTGGATGAATCAGAAAAAATTCCATTTGCTATTTCGTTTAATGCAAAGTTTGGAATTCGGCAAAATAAAAACTAAATACACATTATGCACCGTAAGTAAGAGAAATTCATACAATAAAAATTCAATAAATTTATTTACCCACATTAATTACGTTCTTAAATCAAATGTGACCTACGATTGTGAATTCGTTTTATCCTGTAGATACAATTAGTTGTTTTCTTTACATTTTGGAGAAATGTGATATTCGGCACCTTGGATTTCGTCAGATATAACACCCGTAGACCTGAACACGATTTCAATGATGATATCACATTCGAAAAATTTTACAACTCAGTAGCAACCGAAGCAAAAGCAATCTACCTGTTCAAAGACCGAACAAGCGCGAGTGTTCATTCCCACAGTCCATTAGAAATCACTTTGACAATATTTCACACGATTTTTTTGATTCCAACAACATTCCTTTGGTACATCATCAATTCACTGCCTTTGCTCATTGTTAGCTGGCTGTTCCACATTATGAGGGATTTCATTCTGTTATGCAAATCAAACGGATATTGAATACGGATCAGCGGAAAATTTTAAAAATGTTTCGGAAATATTTAAAGCTTTTAATATGTGTATCTTTCTTGAAAAGGTTCATTGTAGGTTATATGCTTTAGAATCCAAGAAAATTGTTTTTAAAAATTATTTTTCCAATATAAATTTTAATTTGAAAGAATAAGTGGTTTTAGTGTAAATAATAAAAAGGGGGGAATCTTGGGAGAGTTTTATCGTAGCTCCAGTCTTACCCCGTATTAAATTTCGGCTTCTATGCGGGATGCGCCCTACGATTGTACTTCTGTAAAGTGCGGTCGTACTCCTGTAGTACATACACAGCATGTTGTTTAATGGTCACACAGTGCAGTTGGTATCCAGTTCTATCTGCATTGTAAAGAAAGATCTTAGATCTCTGACAATAAGTAAGATATCCTGCAATGAACCTTTTCTCATAAAGACTACTCACATGATCTAGATCGGTGACCGAGAGATAATTTTGTATTAATTTTTTAAATAGATTTTAATGCATTATGAGCAAGTGAGATTTCTGGTGGACACGTTGAATTCTATAACTGGTTTACTTTTCTTCTGTGCAATTGGATTGGCTTTGCCAGTATATGCGGTATTTTCGGGAATGATAATTTCTGATGAAGAATATCGCATACATTTGATTTGGTATACAATGTTCTACTACATGGAATATTATGCACTGATGATTGTGGGCGCCGAAATCAGATCGAAAGGTAATGTTTTTCTTGTAATCATTAATGATTAATGATTATTTGGAATTTTCTGGTTTCATTTCAAATGAGGTAGGCTGGAGAATTTTACAGCTGGATCGCCAGCGATAAGAATGCTGAAATG
The DNA here is from genome assembly GCA_019776185.1 of Plutomurus gul. Taxonomy (NCBI): domain Eukaryota; kingdom Metazoa; phylum Arthropoda; class Collembola; order Entomobryomorpha; family Tomoceridae; genus Plutomurus; species Plutomurus gul. The sequence continues at coordinate 1,988 of JABASC010005540.1, forward strand.
TTGTCGGTGAAAAAGCTGACTGCACTTTCTATGGATATGCAAATGCATACATTGGCTGTCCGTGGACTAGGGTTTTTCGTTATGACTTACCGTATGATTCTTGGGGTAAGGGTTTCATTTACATAAATTTTGTCCGTGTTGGTATGTGGCGAATAAAAATGGCAAAGCATCTCAATCCCCCAATATGTAAAATGTAAACTAAAATGCAGTGGAATAAAATCAAATAATCCGAATACCATTCGTTGAAATTAGGGACATTCTTTTAATTCAGTACCATTTTCTCATTCCATTTCTCAAAAAAATGGCGAAATTGCATTTTTGTATGACAAAAGACCAGCACTGCTCTCTAAAACCGGTTCACTAAAATCATTTGGAATTTTGTAACGTATATCCCCATCCCGCCAATCTTACATTCAATTGTATTTTTTTGTGAATTTGCAGATTACTGGAGTTATCATAACCTACACCGTAGTCTTTCTTCAATTACGACTTTTTGGGAAATCTTGAGTGATTGAGTAGTCTTGTAGTCCAGTCTAGCCCACAATACAGCTTGCATGCAACTTAATAATACTTATGCAACATTTTGTTCAACTTGACTTTAAATCTTAATTGTGCAAATAAGTGTCGGTGATTCAAAATAAAATTAATTAGAGATGAAAAGTAGCCCAAAAGTTACTACCCTTAAAAACTGTTCTTGCTTACTAACAATGATACAACCTTGTCCTTAGGTTTAAGGACAGTCCCATTTGTTCCATCGTGTGCGGTCAAAATGTTTTATCTATAAGGGGGAATTGAGAAAAGAGAATTTGGTGTTCAATAATATGGTACTGGATCTAATGCTCATTGAATTTTATGTGGGAAATTTTTTAAATGAGATTTTATCGTATACCATTTTGTGTACTGGTCAATTTGATGGTTTTGGCCGGACTGCAAGTAGCTGCGCTTTAATGCGGTAATTTTAAACCCTGGTTCCGCGAAACGAAACATTTCTTTGTCGGTTCGTTAACTATGATAACTAATCGATTGTTTGAGTTTGCATTTTGGGTGTTAACCTTCTGTAAATTTAGCCACATCCACAATCCACATGTTCCACGTAATTATTCCTTCTCTGTACCCTGAGCTCGATATTGTTTTTGTAAATCGAAATAAAAATTGTAAGCGAATGGGCATTGAACGAAATCACCATTTGTATGTAATTATACCTTCGAATAAGTATATGCCAAAATGACGAATACAAAGTACATACATTATTTAAAGCATTATTTTGATTTTTGCTACCACACGGGATATTTCCCCTTCCGAGTAAGACAAAAAGAGTGGAAGAAGAACGAGAGTGAAATCTACACGGATAAATTTCATAGCGTAAGTGATTTAGACTACTTTAATAATTTTTCGTTTGTAATCAATTACAGATTTAATGATTTTAATTTCAGATCCTGTCTAAAGTTATTTATATAATTATGCTGTTCGAGATTGGGTCCAGCGTTCGCATTTATGACTGGCATGAGAATGATGGTCTTTGGGGTAAACAATGATAAAGGACAACATTGTAATATGATTTTAGAATTTAAAAACGTACAATTTCTAATGTGTGTATTTTTTCAACGATGGTGTTCATGACAGATGTCGGCAACAAATTGTAATATTTGAACCCCCTCGTTTTGTCCCGTAGAATGGGAACCTAAAATAAATGATTCCCCCTCCTGCACCTTACAGAATATTAATGATAATACATTTTATTATTATTAGCAAAATGTTATAGTTTATTTTTGAAAATGCAGGAAGGATGACATTTCTGGGTAGATTCATGTCACTCTTTTCCCTGATTACGTTGATGGTAACATTTTGGAAGAATCAGAAGAACTTCCCAATATTATTCACTGTAATGCAAAACCTTGAATTTGGCAAAATTAAAACTAAATCTATTGTATGGAAAGTGAGTTAAATTGTAAATTCAAAAATGTAGAATGAGAATTGTACCACAAAGTTACAAATTTTCCTGGATTCCTTTTAATGTGATAATAAGAGGTTGACAACACTTTCCCCATTTCCATTATATCCGACCATTTCAACGAATTCCTTCCAAACAATTATCCCTTTATAAGATTTTCTATTCCCTTTTGTAAGGTTTTCTCTTTTAAAAAATAATTTATTACATAGAACCAAAAGCTTGTGGTCTGTTAAATTGTTATACTTTTTTTGTAGATACGATTTATCGTTTTTGCTGTATTCTGGAGAAATATGATATTCGCTATTACAGATTTAATCAAAGATAATGGTCTTGCGGGACACGGAGACGATACTTCCATCACTATCAAAAGTTTATATAATAGAACGGCAATAGAGGCAAAGCAAATTTTTCTATTCGAAAGTAGAAAAGTTGCGGGGGAACACACTTTTCAATCATTAGAGATCGCAGTGACAATAGTTCATGCTATTTTTTTGATTCCTACAACTTTACTTTGGTACATCATGGATGCATTGCCAATGCTAATTGTTGTTTGGCTGTTCCACATTATGAGAGACTTTGTTCGATTTTGCAAATCAACAAAAAAGGGAAACGACGCCATGAAAATTGACGTGAAGGAAAAATTTAAAAAGGTTATTGAAACTTAAATATGACAGGTTTAATATTTCGGTGTACATTTTTCTCAATGTTTTGGAACAGATTTTGATGTATTACGAACAAATCAGAATTTTAGTGGAAACATTGAATTCCACAACTGGTTTACTTTTCTTTGGTTCAATTGGAATGGTTTTGCCCGTCTATGCTGTTTTCACTGGGATGATAATTTCGGAGGAAGAAGTTCGAAGGACTTTATTGTGGTATACACCAATATACTACGCTGACTACTACATACTTTTAATTATGGGAGCAGAAATTGATAGAAAGGTGAAAGAGGGGAACTAATTTTTGTCATTCACATTCTCAAGAGGGATTAATTTGCATAATTTTCAATATTCTGTGTTCATTGCATGATGCAGGCTGAGGAATTTTACAGTTGGATTGCCAGTGACAGGAATTTTGAAAATGTGTCTGCGAGAAAGCTGACTGCACTTTCTATGGATTTGCAAATGAAAAAATTGGCTGTTCGAGGGGGTGGATTCTTCATTATGACTTACCGTCTAGTTCTTGGGGTATGTGCAGTTTCCGGTTCGGGGTTATAAAAAAGCGCAATCCCAAAATCGAATAACTCCGACCCACATAAATTTTCAAGATATTTAAATAGATAGAGAAATTGTTACTATTTCTATGTACTATGTCTTTCCAAGTAAGTAAGAGTGAGTAGATTCAAAAAGTAAGCTAGAAATCCAGAATCGTGGATGAGAGATGATCAAATGTAATCGATAGGCAATGGATCTTTTATGCGTTGTTATAATTACCTATATTTATGCATTTTTATATATCCTGATAATGGGAGATATCGGAAAAATTGAGAATTTACTAGAATATTTTAGTGTGGAACAAAAACTCCGGGGTCGGGTTTTGAAGTAAAAAATCCAATGGTTTTGGCAACATTGGGGGTGTAAGGGTTTCGTACGGGTTAAATAACAAATACCCAGATTTAGTCAGTATTGGGTTTTATTCGCCAATTATATGGCGAATAAAAATTTATACTGAAATAAACAGGTTTATTAAAATAATTTGAATATTGTAACAGATTTTACATCTAATTTTACATTACGTTACTACATTTTGTTGTCATTTTGCAGATTACCGGTGTTATCATAACGTACACAGTTGTTTTCATTCAATTTCGAATTTTTGGAAAATCCAATATTGACTTCGCACCACTTCCATCGAACGAAACTATAGAAGCTGATGGCACCAGCACCACAGATAAATTATATTTCCAATAAAGCAAATAAATACCTAAATGTGCTGTGCGGTAAGTATCAGAATAAAAATGGAAAAATGCCAAGTGTTTCAATATTTTCATAAAATTTCGCAATCATTATCATAACCATTTCTAATATAAAATATTCAGTCAGATATAAAGTCAAATGGGTAAAAGTATTCATTATTCAACATTACGATGTGATTATTTGTAATTAATATGCTTCACAACAGTAGATCCCTAATTTATTGCTGAATTTTTTAATAAACGCTGAAACTTTTAGAATTTCACGACGCGGCCCCTTGAATGTATGAATGAATGAATGATGAAAGTGACAGAATATTTACCATTTCTTTGCGATACACGCGGAATATCAAATATACAAAACTGTATTTTATTTACAAGGGAATAAATTAATGAAACTTCAATAAAACATGTGATAATTTTTCAATTTGAATTTTTCGGATTGTTCTCTGTAAATTACACTCTGCTAAATTTGCACATGAATGAGAATGACTTGTGTATATTATTTTCTTCTAACCATATGTTCATATGTCATAAAACTACGTATTATATATCAGTAAAATAAATTCGAGTGAAATTCAATTCAATTCCCTATTTCTGTATTTGCAATTGCTGTTATGTTATCTATTTGCTATCATTCACGCCATATGGAGAATGGATTTACGGCTGAAACTCACGCAATTGAGTGAAAAGTCCTCCGCCTTTGCCCTGAATCCCCAATAATGTTTCCATTTATCTCTCCAATTTTGTTAATATTGATTAATTTATGCCTTTGCTTATTTTTGTTCAGAATGCGGACTTCAAGATATATGTGCATTAACCTTTAATAGGTATTTGAAAAGGTAATTGCCAGAAGTTTCTACTATATGGTACTATAAGTAGTGTATGTAGAATTGAGCGCAAACCCCCTCTTCACCAAAATTTTAATTTGGTATCACCGTGAAGGTTGAATTGATGCGAACGCTAGTACACATTGTGCAGAGTTCAATAATTGTTATAATATAAATAATAATTTCAGGTATTTTAACCGATCAAGTGGCCAAAATGTCCAAAATAACTGTACTTAATAAATATAAAATTGGCCAAAATTCTGCCAGATACAGCACCAAATATTTTCATAGTATTCCTTCTGTAAATTTGATTGTGTCATTTTGGACACTTTTAACCACTTATTGATTGAATCGCTTCTGATTATTGACCGGGACTAGCTATTTTGGGCATAAACAATAAGTATTTTGATGGGTTGAAGGAACCCTATAACGCGTAGAAATCAGGGTGACACTAGGTCCTGTAACCTTGTTTTATTATTATTTTTCATGGGAGAAATTCGTTGTAAATGAGAAAGAATCGAAGCCGGCCAATTGCACACGGCCTCTATTGTACTTGTTACTCCACTGACAACATATAGGTAATAGTCCAATGTATACTTACATTCGGGTGCACTGGTGTACCCATTGACATATGTAATATGGATACGTAAATTACAATCTAGCATTATAAGCAGTATTATGGCATTTGGCTGTTAGTTGTAGGTACTACTTTTAGTAGGGCTAAGGCTAATACATTGTCAGACTCCTCAAGTTTGTTTACCTTTTGGGTGGCTGTCAACTAAAAGTCCAACCCTCAATTTATCCATATACTATTACCATTGTCATAGTCGACTTATCGATATTATTAACTGTAAGGTCGTATATAACATAAGTTAATTTTCACACAGAATTGATTATTATATTCAGCTTACACAGTTAAGCTAAAAAGTTAGGTTTTACTATTCGAATAGCTATTGGTGTAAGTATGGAGAAATTCAACATACAAGAAGATAATCATCAAATAGGAAAAAATCACGTTTTAGAATTTGCTGCCAAAAAGTTGGCCACAACGAAATATGTTCATTATTTTAAATCCTTTTTAAATTTTTGCTATTATGTTGGATATTCCTCTTTCCGATTAATACCAAAACGAAGGAGGGAAATTCCAGCAGCAGACTGGAACGGAAAGTACGAGATTTATACCAACAAGTTTCAATGGGTAAGAATTTAATTTTAATTCAATAAGAATGTATTTAATTCTTAATTTTAATATCCTGTTGCAGATCTATTGTAAAATTATTTACATAGTTTTACTTGTCCATCTATTGCTGCGGTTGTGGATACACCAATGGAAAGATGTTGTTGTTGCCGTTTGGGGTAATAACCTCAAATTTTTTTCTTTCTAAAGTAAAGTAAAGCGTGAAAATATTTCTGAATTTCACGCAAAAAGTGTTTCGAATTTGTCATTACGTTTGTAAGCACTTTAGTGACTGGTGATTTTAGCCATGGTAAATATATAGTAGGGGGCACAAATGCCACTTCAAAACATAAAATTTAAATATTATAATTGTTTAATATTTAAATGTCCAATATTTTAATTTGCGATATAACCACCCATTCCCATTGTCTGCCAGGTCTCATATTACGATTTTATTGTAAGATTTTATCGATATTTAGGTATATTGGGCATCATTGAAAAATGTTTTTCACTTCTTGCCTTTGTTGCCTTGATTGTCACATTCTGGAAGAACCAGAAATATTACCCGCGCTTGGTGAAAGAGCTCCAAAGCTTGGATTTGGGCCAAGTTAATTCAAAGTATGTTTTAGCGAAGGTATACAAATAATTTGTAATAAAAAATTGAATTATATAAATGTTGTGAAAATATATAAATATTTCTATAAAATGCAAATTATTTATTTTGTCATATGCATTTTACTAGATTCGAGTAATCGTTTTTCTGGTATTTTGGAGAAATGTCATATTGGCCATTGTGGATATACTTCGATACGATATGGATGACGCATTGGGTGACATTTCCTTCAAAAAGGTGTATTACACGATGGCATCGGAAGCCAAGCAAATGTACCTTTTCGAAAATAAAAAAGTTGCAGGCGAATGCACATTTGGGCCACTAGAGATCTTTTTGACAATATTTCACACGATAATATCAATTCCAGCAAATATACTTTGGTACATCGCGGATGCATTTCCATTGCTGATTGTTATTTGCCTGTGGAACATTATGGCCGACTTTGTCCACTTCTGCAAGAAAACGGATTTCGAAAACTCTGCATCAGATATTGATGTACAGGAAAAGATCAAAAAGGTTACTCGTCACTCCTGATGAAAATAATTCGCCTATTACATTTTAACCCGTGCAAAAAAATCCATCTGCCCAGAGAGCAAAACGGTGAAACAGTGGACATTTTTCTAATTTTTCACAAAAATGCAAAAAATATTACGTGGAGCAGTTCCCCAAATAAACCCATGATACAATTTTGACTATTTGTCCATCATTGACCATTTAGAATTTGTTTTTCAAAGAGTACAGTACACTAATAATGTTTATATTCGATAAAATTCCATTCAATTTACAATGGATTGTCATGTAAACATTTTGATTACAGCTGATAATTTGTAACTTTGTGAATTTAGATTTTGTTGCATTATAATAAAGTAAGACAACTAACGGATACACTCAACTCCGCGTTTGGTTTCCTCTTTTTCTGTGCAATTGGAATGTCTTTGCCGATCTACGCTGTGTTTACCGGAATGATGCTTTTGGAAGAGGAAGTACGAAATGTAATGATGTATGAATTCCCGATGTACTATGCCATGTATTTCCTCCTATTAATTGTGGGCGCAGATATAGATCGTCAGGTGAGTATAAAAATTTGCTGTACTTAAGCTTTGTACTATTATGGTGTAAACATTTTTCCCTGTTAATTACTGTCAAAAATTATAAGTGACATTCAGTAATTGTTTTGTTATACAATGATTCAAATTAATATACCTATTCCAATAATAAGTCAAAATATTAGAATCGGATATTACTTTCTTTAACGGTTGTTTGTTTATTGTAGGCTGGGGAGTTTTACAGTTGGATTTCCAATGATGAGAATTCGGAAAGGATATCTTTGAAAAAGCTGACCACTCTTGGAATCGATATGCAATCTCACCGCATCGCTATTCAAGGAGGTGGATTCTTCGTTATGACTTACCAGTTGCTTTTAGGGGTACGATTTTTGCCTTTATTACTCGTTTAAATAATTCTCTAGATCATTGATTCACCTTGACCGACAGTAGCTTCTAGAATTCATTTTTGACACGCATTCACACAATGGTATCTGTCCAAAAGTCGTAAGTCTCTAAAACATTTCACAAATTCG
>JABASC010005541.1:0-10048 GCA_019776185.1 Plutomurus gul
TTTTGAGTCGTTCCATGACTACAATTTAAAATTAGCTGACCCGAAATAGTGTCGCTCCATTTCTACTATAGTAATAATACTGACTCTTTTCTGAGTCACCCCGAGATACGGAATTAAAAATTACCGACTCGATATCGAGTCGCTCCATTCGAAGGGTTAAATACACACTTTTACGTGTGTCAAGCACTCCAACCGCCCGGAGGTTGGCTGGTTGGCGGTTGGATTAAAATTCTTCGGTTGGTGGTTGGATCCAACCGCCAACCCAACCGGTTGGAGGTTGGATTGAAAGTCGCCGGTTGGATGAGAAAGTGGGCATCTCTGTGTGTGTTTAGTGTGTAGTTCGTGCTTATACCTACGCAGAAAGGGTTTTGTTTTATGTTTAACTGCGGTGCGTACGGCTGTGCTGCATTGGTTTTTCTACCTGGGACTTGAGATACAATTATTATTAATAGAGTGTTATTTTTAAGCATGCAGTTTATAATATAAGATGGATTCGTCTAATTCTGGTAGAAACTGCGGCGTCATGGACGTCATCGCAGAAAATCGGAAAGTAAGAAGAAAATAGAGGCGCGCAAAACGGACAATGAAGATGAAAACGAGCCAGAAGAAAATAAAAGAAACGAAAAGAGTCACGAAAACGACGATGAACCAAATGAGACGCAAATGTCCACTATGAACCATGTAGCAGAAAGTGGGAGCCACCCGGATGATAATCCCCATTGGGATGAAAGCGGCAATCAAACTACTAAAAACGTAAACAGACTAATTACAGAAGTTCGGAAACCATTGTATCAAATATTGGACGAAAAAATGTATACGACACAATGGAACCCGGAGGTGAACGCGATTAATGCAATTTTAGAGTACAATTTACATGCTGCCTATATCATAAAATTTACTTGTCGTAGATATTTCTTGTTTACTTCAAAGATAATTCTATAATGTTCATCATGAAGAAAATAATTCAGAATATGGAGTATGTTAATTTCAGGAAATCTCGAATCTAGACCAAGAGATTCAAGGAATATACGACGATTTTAAAAAATACGAAACAAAATTTAAAAGCGCCAACATAGGCATGAAGGAGGATTTATGGCTGGCACTTCCTAGAACCTGGTCCAGAACCAGTGCAACCTTTGGTATTCCGAATAATCCCAAAATTCTAAAAAGTAAGATTTTATGCTAAAACCACCGTGAAATGATTAATTTTGTGGTATACTGGTGTTACAGTGGAATTATTATTGTCTACAATTTAAAATTTTTTTAATAACAATTATATATACGTTTCAACGTTTTCATAAAATTATTATTGTGTAATAGCATTTGTTTCAATATGGAATTCTGTGTACAGTGATGGAACCTACGGTGTACTTAAAAAATTATGTAAAAATCAGTCCAACAAGAATTCATCTGTACAATCTGGTGTTCCATAGGCACCGAACCATAGAAAATCCCACAGGGAAGCAATATTTCTATACAGGTATAGAGATAATAGAGAATCTACAGGGGCAACATCATCTTAATATGAACATAAGAGAATCAACTTTCCATGCTTTGTCCCTACTAAAAATATAATATGTAATGTAAATTACAGGCTGCGAAACGTGGAATTTCCGAGGTGCTCGGAAGGAATTTCAGTGACGATGAACTTCACGAGTTAGCATTTAAATATTTCGGACTCAAAGAATTGAGCTGTGAGGTTGACGAGTCTTTGTTTCGTGGAGTCTGTGCTTTTTGTGAACGTGTCTTTGGAACTCACTCATTAGAAGACTGTGAAGTGTGCAACATTTGTTCTCATTCAGACACAAAGGACAAGACTAGGTTTGAACATCAAGGTTTTACAATGATTAACTGATGATTTAAATATGCTCACACTATTAACACGACCTTTAGATGCCATATGAAGCAGAGGAGTCACCTAGAGAGAGCAGACTTTGAATACATTTCTACAAAGATCAGAAACAACGAAGTACAGTCTAATTTATCATCTCTACTGAAAGCCATATGTGATAAGGATTAAAAGTGTAATGTCTCAGCCTTAAAATTATAACCAATGAGCAAGCATGGAAACAATGGAATATGTAAGTGTATGCAAATTGCAAAAAGTTTCTATCCTACTGCATGATGCTCCTCAAAAATGCTAACTACATTTTATACAAAATGGCAATAAATTATGAAATAAAATTTAACTTTGAATGTGAAAATGAAATTGTAATCTTAATTTAAGACGTGTAATAGGCGGAATAAAATAGTCATAAAGAACAACATGATTAAATGACGACAATTATTTAATGCAAAGGAAAGCAAATTGAAAATACAAAAAAAATTTGAATGTAAAATTGTTCACATAATAAAGGCATTGCATAAAACAGTTTTAATTGTGATTGGTTAAAAATGTGCGCTGCGGAAGAAACTGAAGCAGGTAAAAGTTGTGTTGAAGTGATTGAAACGGTTTAGGTTGTCACGATGTGTGACATGTCACTTATAGTAGCAATGGTTGTAGTTTATGTTGTAAATATTAAGTTGCTGTCGTCGATCTTTCGTCATTTGACGTACTTCAGTCATAGTTTACTTTCTGCAAATGTAAAAAAAAAATCCGTTTTAGAATCAATTTCAAATAAGCGCTAAAGAAGATATAACGAATAAGGTACAAAGTTTATTTCTTTTATAAAATTAATTTTTTCTTGAAAATGTCTCTTTGCACTTCAACTAATTGAAAAACGAATAAATTGATTTGAAATAGGATAAAAGTAATTTAAGGTGTCTGCTTAAAATACTGTCAATAAAAACAAAAGATTTCTTACCATCCGTAGTAAGGATATCCTCTATAACCTCCTCCATTATTTTGTGCATTAGAGACAGCGCTAGCAATACCCGGACCTTGGTTGAAGGCATTAGATACGGCATTAGCGGCACCACCATATTGACGTTTCTCACGTGTCGTCGTCTTGCCTGAAAATAAATGAAGAAAATAGGACTAATAATTTGAATTAACATAAGACAGAAATCACATCACAGGGAAGATGTGAAAGTAATTAGGGATGTGGAATGAAAATTTAAGAAAAAAAAAATAAAAATTCCAGAAATGAAGAATTTAATAAAATCGTCTTATGGTAAAACGCTTGTGGAAAGCATGAAAATTTAAAAAAATAGTTTGTGGACTTACTTAATTCCTCTTCCGCGGGAGTCCCACTGCAAACAGAGAAGACAACGAAGATGACGGCTAAAAGTAACAAAGTCTTCATGTTCATGTTGAATGAGGAATGGAAGAAGTAAACTTCTTGGAGCAAGGAGAGAACTGGTTTCCACGTATAGTGACTTCAAGAATCAGATGGGAGTATCGTCTAAGACGCACAAATGCTTACTGGCAACGAACGCTGGTTCTGGAGATGTATTTATAGGGGAAGTCAAACGCACATAGTGAAACCGTCAACGACGATATCGAATGAACACCTACAAGGCTAATTAGAAATTCGGGGACAAAAGAAATCTGTTTCTGAATATTATGCAAACATGCAATCAGAATGACAAATCAGATCCGTCTCTGATTTCTTTCGTTCAGCAGGAAAAATTCATCTTGTCCACACATTCTCATTTGCATTCAACAGAAACAGAAAAAAACATGCAAAGCTAATTATTTCTGTGAGGAAGGGAGAATCACCTTTAGTCTTTGTGTGTAGTATTTCTTTCTTACATCCGCAGCACATTGACAACAGAAAGCAGATTTACATGGAAGCAACAATATTAGAATTGTTAGATTTGAATACATTTGATCAGTAATCAACATTACTTTTGTTTTAACGACGAACGAACGTGTTCTGCTGTAGAAGTGAGGGAAATGGAAGACCGAATGTAATTGCATTCATTACCTGTCCACGAATCAACTTTAAATGCCCTTCAGCCTGACAAAGCAATATTACCTCCTCTCTGCGCTTATCATACCTTTTTATGCCTGTTTGTATGTATGTAGTTCGATATAAGGAACGTGAATCTATTTGTTGTACCGTCCGTTGTTTGTAGATGCCGATCGTATCTTGGGAATTGCGAAAAAATATTTCGATGGTGATTGTAGGATCTTAATTGTCTACAAAAGATACACACGAATATTTTTGTTTTGACAGAATAAGAATTAAAATTATTTGTTGCATTGACAGACGTATGCAACATGCAACACATCTTTGTTCGTACTAGGGAATTTCTTGTGATGCTACAAGTTGGGAGGTTGTGAAGGGCGCGAATCCAGAATGAAAAATGGTTGTTCGAAAATGGGAAGAGGAAAGCAAAGCTGTTTGGTAGTAGTAGTAGTAGTAGTGAGTGAGTAGAGTCCATTTGTGAAAATGTAGAATGATTTCTGAAAATAACTAGCTTTACAAAGATGTGCAAATTTTATTGATGAGATAATTTGAAAATACATTAGTTGTCTATCAGATCTTTATTATTTTTGCAACCATGCCTGCATGCTACGAATCAGCTCTAGGAAGAAATAAAAATATACGTTGACACATCTCAATATTACAAACGCGTACGAAATGAAAACAGAATAATTACTAAAGAAGGAAATATTTTATAAAGAGGAACCAAATCAATTGGTGTTTGAATTAATTTATTTACGTATAGGTAGAACAAATTAGAAGACGAAAACCAACTGTTCGTGAGTATTTCAATCAGTACTTGGGAGGTTGACCACGAAGTTGCATCTGTTCGACTTCTTCAACACTTAATGCCATTGGATGCTGAGACTGTGATCCAGCACTATTTCTAGCATGATCACTAATCTGACCACCCGCGGTTAGCAGCTTCGTTAAATCATCGGCTAATTTATTCTTATGAGCATCTTGTTGACCCATCACTGGAAACAACACGTTAAACAATGTCAATAAATAAACAACAAGAATGTCAACATGAGAATTCACTAAAGGCCACACCATAAAATCAAATATTTAAGGCTGCGTAAGCAATAAATTAGGGTGTTCAGTAGTGAAGTGTGATTACTTGAATTTCCGTTTTGCACAAGCTGCGTTAAAATTCCACTGCCGACGTCATACCTAGCAGACCTAACAGTGACTGGATGAAACCGAATGGTAACCGGAGCCCGCGGTACTTAAACATTAAAGAAGCAAGGGAAAATTGCAGAAACTACCAAGCAAGAATTTCACAACTACACAATGCACATCGAAATCAATAAATTTAATCCACTTACTGGGCATTGGATGAGGATAATTCATGTACGGTGGATGGGGCATGTGATGCATCGGTATTCCTGTTGGATTTCCTGGAGCAATCATTACTGGATACGAGGGGCGGCCTTGGGGGAAGCCTAAAAGTTTCCAATATTAAATTGATTTCACTTCAACGACAAGAAAAATCCTTTGATTCTTGTACAATAATAAGTTTGAGTGTAAATATCAATAAGAATTACTGTGGTGGTACGAATGCGAGAACTGCGGTTGCTGCTGCTGAACTTGATTCATGGCAGTCATTGCATTGACAATTGCTGTTTGATGTGGAGCTATGGCGCCCACAGGAGAAAAAACTGGGAAATTATTTTGGGACGTGGGCACAGCAGTGCTCTTGGCTTGTTGATCACCAGTCATCTTCCTCATTACTGCGGTTGGCGTAAACGACATGCTAGCAACAGGAGTTCCGCTGCGTTTATTCATTTGTTCTCGACTCTCATCCGAAGGCTTTTTGTAGTAGTTCAATTTCTGCGACATATGGCCTCCTCCTTGGGGAACATTATTGCGCGGTAGAGGAGGATGGATAATTAAATTTGGTAGAGTGAAGGCTCCGTGTAGACACAGCTTCACTATACCAACCAAAATAAGACGGTGAGGGGAACGCGGAGCAGCCAGCTGCTCCAGAATCTCGCCCATATTTATTTCACCAGTTGTCAGAGCTAAATCATATAAATCCATAGAATGTAAGTTTTACACCGAAAATACACTTAAAACGATTAAAACTAATTTCATTTAAAAAATACCAGTGACAATTTTGGACACTTCGGGTCGCATGACGAAATCATAATCAACGGAAGCATTTGCGACTAGCGATTGCACATCTGGTTGCAGCAAGTGTAGAAATTGTGTGGGATTCATAACATTTCGATTCATTTTCTTAAACTGCTGGTCTCCAAATGATTGCACAGACTTCTTGGGGGTATTGTGGTTGACGTTTAGCACATTGGGAGGATGACGCGAATGGTTCCTGTCGTTCACGGAGTGAACCTCCTGGGCCACAGGCACACCTGCGTTACCCTGTGGGTGCATTTTCAAGAGATCAGAAAAAGCTTCAGTATGATTGTTTCGAGTCAAATGAGCCGCTGGAGTGACGCTGGCTTGCTGCTGTTGGTGCTGTTGTGGCTTGCTCGGGATTATACCAGGTGATAAACCAGGAGGCGGACCCATTCCATGAATGATGGGTGAATCCTTACGGCTTGCCTCAGGTGGCCCAGCTTTGTTTCCTTGCACCACTTGCTGCAACTGTACAATTTTAAATGTTACAATTAAAAACTCTCAAATGCAAATCAGTATATATATTCAAGTGTGAATGACATTGTGTAGACACTTACCAGCATCTTAAATGCATTCATATCACTGTCTGTGGATTTTTCACTGGTCTCCTCCTGTTTTTTAGTCGTGGTGAGTAGTATATTCCGAAGAGCATTTTCCATTTCTTGAATGACTTTTGACTTTTCTTCCCCGTCTCTCTCAAAAAGTTGGGTTAGGCCATCCTTATTGGTTGATGTATCAGTCTGCGATTTCACAATGGCTCTGCCCGTGCCCGTATCCTGAGTGTGTATCGGAGTTGAATTTCGTTGGAAAAGCTGACTAAATCTTGAACTGCCACTAGGTTGCTCCTCATCCTCCAGCAAACCATTCTGGTAACACACCAAGAAATATTTTCATAAGAGAAATGTGATTTTCAATAGAAATAGTGAATAGGAACGCATGCAATAAAATGATGGTTTAGTTACAGGGAGGATTCCAGATATGTGGTCCATTTTAAGAATTTTTTCAATACTTAAATCCATTTCGTTGGACTCTTCGGATTTTCCTTCATCATTTGACTTAGCACTACCGTCGGTTGGGCTGTTAGTGGAGGTTTCTGCAGAATTACCTGCACTATCTAGCTTGGCACTATGATTTGATTTTTCTTTTGGTTTATCTTTCCTCTCGTCGTCCATAAATCCACGTAATTCAATCGTTTCATGCTGCGAAGTGGGACCACCCGAAAACCACTCAGGCTCTGGATCGTCATCTTTAGTATTCCTATCATAACAAGAGCGGCGAGAGTCTTTCATATCTTGACGCATATTTCCATTATTGTTACGACGACGATTCCATTCTGAGGGCTCCGAATCCCAATTTAAATGAGAATTGGGTCGACGGTTGGGTACTCGGTTATTCCTATCACGAAGCTCTCGAATATCTCGCTCTCTATCACGCTCCCTGTCTCGCTCCCTGTCAGGTCTGTTTCTCTCATTAATTTCCATTCTGGAAGTATTGTTGTAGCGGTAATTGTTACGAGTCATTTCTCTGAACAGTTCAGATTTTATAATTAAATATATGCACAACATTTAATTATTTTTAAGGCTATGATTTTAAAAAGACATACCTATCGTACATATTTCTCGTTTGGTCTTCATGCATCTGGAATCTTGTGAAAGCGTTATGCGGTACATGAGCTGGGGATAGATTGGGAGCGCATCCACTAGAAAAATTCCCACTGTGTGGCCTTAAACTTATATTGTCCTCCGGTTCCTTCTCTTTTTTACCATTCTCCTCTTTCCGCTTTGGCCTGCATCAATCAAAAAATGCAAATTATTATTATTATAAGGTCGGATTCGACCGGCCAGGTTATCATACCGTCCCACCTGGTGTCGTACAGGAGGGGGTAAGACGATAACGTTAGCCAGTAAAATAGGTAACCTAAAAGCCAAAATCCACAATAAAGCCGCATATTGCTGCCTAATATTGATGTCACAGAGGAATAACTACTTTAATGTTTACTGATTTGAATCAAATTAGTTTATAGTTTAGGGTATTATTAACTCTGGTGGGCTGCTCGCTCCCACATTCACGTTGTGTGCAAAAGTTGACGGCAGAGGCTAGGATTTAGTTTTACCGTTGAGGCTATTTACTACAAGTACATAATGTACGATTTGTGGTGAGTTTAACGTATAGGCGTTATCCTTCGCTTTGACCTCCTCATTTGAATACAGATTCAGATATCTCTAAACATTTTCATTTCACTAATTAATTCATTCCAGATATGAATCATATTATGTTAATGTGAAAAAGCAAACTTTAGGTAAAAACTGTATGCAGATAGGAAACTCTGGAATGCTCGAGCTAACAAGCTTGCAGTAAGTAGGCTCGCCACATTTTAGTCAACTAGTTGTAGCGTAGTAGCCGCACAGATAAACAAATTAGTAGCAAGTTCAATAGCCGAGTCTTACTACTACCGTTGAGATAATAAGTCTTTAAAATGAATACTTCACTTAAACAAAGGTCTTCAGAAAATTATCTGGCACTCATACTTGAAAAAATTACACTCATAAAGCTAAAAACACTGAATTCACATGAAAGCTGAGTTTTCTGACACTTTAAATATATTGCAACTTGATTTACTGAAACAGATTATACACTGGGGGAAAAGGCTCACTAAAAATTGAAATGTTGTAAATACTTACGCAAATGGAACGTTGAAGGGACTTTTTCCTCCTAGTCTAGCTGCGCCAAGTGTGCATTCAAGATTCGGAAGAGGAAAATCAATCGGTTTTTTGGAACTTGCCGGATGTTGAAAACAGTCGATCAAAAACCCCTAAAATAAAATAAAAATCATAAAAATTGCGCTCTCATTCAGAGTTTAGCAAATATGTTTATCTATAAATTCTATAACACAAACTGTAGATACAAATTATATCCTTATTTAGTAAAATTTCAGGTTTTCATACCTTGTCATATACTATGCGACGTTTTTTTGCCTTGGAGGAAGTTTTTATTGATTCTGGACCTTCATTTCCCTCAATGCTTTTGTCGTCCTCAGCGTAAGGCAAATTCGCCGTCATTTTCATGTCAGTCGCCATCGCTGCAAAATCAAAATTTCTATCATTAAATCACATTTAGTAACATTAGGATTATTGCCAAAAAATAATTTAAAATACCTTACCGTTGAAGGTTGGCTTATGCACTTTTAAAGTGTCTATAATATCGAAGGAAACAAGGAGAAATTTGTATTTGTTCGAGAATTTACAGGCAAGTGTTTACTTAAACATTCTGTAAATGCGAATGTGGAAAACTGTGGGAGAGTTAGTGTCTTGTACGTGTATGCATGTCTTGTATGCAAGTGCGGAGCTGCAGCAAAGTTTCAGATAAGGAAAAATTATATACTACGTAACGTACTATACAAATTTCCAATTTAGACCCCTCTCGTCTTTAACCACACATCTGCCATTTTCTCCATATTCAAAGGGCTTAGGGCTGTATTCATCTGGGTATTCCCCACCCCTCTCTCCACACAACATACTTTAGGAATCATCCCACGGAATCGTTGATATAGGTAGGTAGTAAAACAAGTTCGAATGGATTTAGTGTAAATGAGATGGATAGAAAAAACTTGGAATGGAGTAGAAAGCCTGTAATAGTCAAGTCAAAGCAACCATCGAGCAACGGGACAACTATCCTCGAGTCCTTTTTCTGAAAGTATGAACGAAACTACACGATTGGACGATTAGGACGTATATACATATAGTCAGCTATAGGAGTTTGCTCTTAAATCGTACGTATTCTATGTGCACTGTTAAGAAATACGACGAACGGTCCAAGTTTTTGAGATACAGGACAGACATGCTCAGATATTCTATTTTATTCAACCTTTTCTCTATTTTCCACGGAAATTCTATAAATTTTCTTTGAAACTTTCAGTAAAATTGTATCTCATTCATAGAAAATCCTACGAGCTTGAATATATTAGGATAACGAGGAAAAAAAATGGTTTGAATTTTTCACTTTTTTGTGTCTCAGTCGATTCTTGGCCATATTTAAAG
>JABASC010005542.1:0-10044 GCA_019776185.1 Plutomurus gul
TCGGTACACTCTGTAATAAGTGCAAATGGACGCTTCGTGCAGTGTGCAATCGTAGTGCAGTATATAGTAGATACATAGTAGCAGTGGCTCATCTTATTGCTCATCTGCTTCTGTTTGAATTCGCTGTCTCTCTCTCTCTTATTATTCCGAGTCCAACCATAAGTGCATTACGTAATAAGTGGAGACATGCGGGAGTAATAAGCATATAGGGCACATAAATACATAAACAGCAGAGAAGAGGATAAGATAGTAGTAAAATGATATGCATGTCGTATGTGTAACGCTTCTTCCTCTCAGTTCGTCTCTATGCAAGTGATTTAGGTTGATGATGAGTCTTGTTGGTGATATGGTGTTGTGTTCTTGGCTTCTGATGCCTTTGGCCATCCATCCATAACCACGTCGCACGTAGAGCACAGTGGCTGGAGAGTGCAGACAGAGATGGGTCCCTAGTAATGTGCACTGAGGTGAGATGAGTGAGATAGTTCGGTAGTTGTAGCAGCAGCAGCAAAAGTAGTAAAATAGTAAATGTAATCTAATGCCTCTTAGCAAGTGCAGAGCACTTGTAGCTTGTAGGATTGAGTAGTGGTGGTTGTAGTGGTGGTTGTAGTGGTGGTTGTAGTAATGCAATGAAATGATGGAGTAGTTCGTGAGCCAGTTCAA
Organism: Plutomurus gul; assembly: GCA_019776185.1. Classification (NCBI taxonomy): domain Eukaryota; kingdom Metazoa; phylum Arthropoda; class Collembola; order Entomobryomorpha; family Tomoceridae; genus Plutomurus; species Plutomurus gul. Next base: position 661 of record JABASC010005542.1, read on the forward strand.
GACCAGTAGCTCGTACCTTCATTACGTTTATTGTTGTTTTTGCCCCTCGTGGCGCTTATGCACATGTAATCTAATGTATTTTTACTTCAACCACACTCTCCTCTCTCCGTCCTCTACCTCCTTCCCACATTTTTATGCTTTATTGCCATTTAAACGACTACCAACAACTATATGCACATGTAATCTAATGTATTTTTACTTCAACCACACTCTCCTCTCTCCGTCCTCTACCTCCTTCCCACATTTTTATGCTTTATTGCCATTTAAACGTCTACCAACAACTGTCACTAATGATATTCATAAAAGTTTTCTTTTCCTATGCACACTTCAAGATAGTTTCGTGGCTGTTGGCTAAGTTTTCTAACTCTTGGTCACAATCACCGGTAGTGACCACAAAACACAAAGATTTTATACACAATTTATGTAGTGAGTGCACATTTATTATTATCGTGACACAAATATAGATATATTGTCATTATTGCATTGAAGAATAGAATTTGAGAGAATGATATATTTTTTCCACATCTCTTACCATTAAACATATAGTACAATCTTACATCACTTTATGGTAATTGAGAATTTAAAACCCCGTCGGATTTGCATAGTCGACAAGGATCTAGACAAGAGCCGGTCGACATTACATCGGTTTTCATTGCCTCGCCTCTGTCACTCAAAGTCTCCGTGTGAAATGAAAACGCTTGAATTTCTATTTGTTATGAAGACAGTGTGGAGTCTAATGTGCTCGTAGACAAGCATTTATGAAACTTTATTATTATTCTATATATTTTAACAAGTAATAATATCCTTCTGATTGTTGTTACATAGGTGAGTAAGTAATCCACTTATTTGCATAAGTTTACTTTAAACTTTCAAATGACTGCCTCTCCTGCTGTTGTAATTGTAATGCTGAGATTGTGTATGCATAAATATAAGATGTATGTACTATTGTACAAATAGGTACATGCAGTTCTTGTATACCTTTTGTATTATAATGTGTGTATAGTGGCGCGATGATGATGTTCGTGGGGGGTTGATTTCCAGTTGCGTCTCGACTACTTTAGTGATCTATAGCTCAATGCAAATTGTATGCATAAATAATGGCTACAAGTACATGCTTGCCTGTGTATTCTACTGTGTATGTGTATTCAAATTCAATCTGTATTTTTATTCCATGAAGAGCGTGGAAATATTATGAGTTGTGTGTCCAAGTCTCGATCACCACATGAATCAAGATGAATTTAATATTTAGACACTTGGGTTGATTTTACCAAGTAGGCAATAGTTGGTGAATAGGAAGCCTTTATGAGAAGTAACAAAATTACTACAACATTTATAGACTACAGAGACTGTACTAGGAAAGAAAATAACCAGTAAAATAACAATGGGACCATTTGCATAAATCAAGGAAGAAAGGAGGAAAGAAGTGGAACCTGTCCCAATACCACAGTGCACTCTCCACTATCTGTCTGTGCACTTCATTTTTATAAGCTAATAATGGTTTCAGTAGAGTGTTCTACTATTACATTGCTGTGGATGAACCTTTAAGTTCTCAGGTTCGACTGACTGAGTTGTTATTGTGGAAAAACGAAAATAAACTATCGAGTTCAACTCTTGTGTGCTTACTGCGCAGTAGATCCTCATTACAATTATCTGTATGAGTGATGCCAGTCTCCGCGAGCTCTGTGGTTATGAAACAGTACACACAATGTATGTTAGTACGGGCTAACTAAATTTTACTGACATCAATCTCAGTATCTCTAATTGCAGGAATTGAATGGCTAATGCACAAAAGAAGGCTAAGTTAATAGACTGCTTTCTACCAGAAAACCACAAGAAGCCAAATTAAAGCATTTTCTTATCGTTCGTTTAACTGTCTGTCTGTAACGGGCTGTCTGCGTTGCCTTTTGTCTACAACTTAGTGGCCAGTCGGGTCAATGTAGACTTGAAATCCCAATTTGTCATCTTTTCTTAATAATTTATACGAACTACACATACATGTCCCTATAAGGAAATCACACAGAAACCAATATAATAAAATAAATTAGTGTTTGTAAAATGTCGTGTCAAGATAATTTTAATTGAAAATATTGAATAATTTATTCAAGAACCAATTTGGTATTAAAGCAAAGCATTCGAAATCAATTTACATGTAATCAAAAAATTTATCTATCCATCATAATTATTTATTTAACACAAACGAAGATTTATAAAAACATTGCCGTCGAAAAGTAACATTCAACAGTTTTGTAAAGGTTGCTTAGTTTGTGAAGCCTTGAATTCGGGCAGTGAATTACTCGAAGGCTCTGTCAGATTACCATCAAGGCAAATCAAATGACAAATGTTTGTTCTTTCACATCATCCTTAAAAGTTTTATTAGTTACCCTGCACAAAATAATTTCAATCTCCATCCTTTTTTCAAGAAAAAACAAAGTGAGTAAAAAATGCAGGTGTCCTTTCTGGCCCTTCTCCTGTAGACCTATTTTCTGTTGTGTCCCATCCGAAAAGTTCTCTTATTCTCAACCAACGTTATAACCTAGATACAATGTAGTTACTAGTTGTACTGCTGCCTATCTCCCACTCTACTCCTGGCTTTGCTTCTATGCAACTACACAAATAATGGGTACAATTCAAGTGAAACCTACCTCCACAACAAGAGCTGTGTTAACGTGAAGTGACTCAACTCATTGTCAGCTCGCGGAGCTCTGGTTCGAGTTCAGGGGTACAAAAACCACATGAACAAGTATTACACTAATATCCACGCTCATTGTTAGCTCATATTACCTTTCTGCAGCAGTATTATCATATGCACACAGTAACTAGTACACTGTCACAGTAGACTCCAAATACAAATATACAGAAAAATTGTATTAAGCATATAAATGGCCGAACTAAAAGCCGCAATAAAGTCGAGAGTAGTAGTATGAGTATATTTCACTGGAGCAAAGTAAAGAGCAAAAAATTATAAAATCAACCTCAGACAGTTGAGTTCAGTCACTATATTCTACTCGGTTGACTATAGTGAAGTAAGGGGCAACGGTGTAGGCAAAGTCGTACATGTAAGGCCATGAAATCATCCATCAAACGGAAAATACAACAGCTCTCTCTTTGAATAGCCCTGCTTGATTCTTCATATTCATGAGAAGAGATGAGGGAGTTTGCTTTTGTCCGCTCAATTCAATTTCATCGACTCACATCAGACTTAAATAAAGAACTGTGTGCACATTTATATACATTATTTATATGTTAACAATTACCTGCACGATGGTATAAATATTAAACTACCAAGAAAATCAGATGCCCACTTTATTATCTATACATAGAACAAGTGTACTGGTGGTAGTGTGGTAGTAGGAAGCGGTGGTGAGTATGCATTCTACAATGTAATAAAGACGAAGGTGTAACAGCACAGGTAGGTATCATGATGATCATGTTGGATAAATTGTTATGTTCGTACATTATGTATCGTGTAGGTAATAGTAATCTAATTGTATACGTCAAGTCAACTCATCCGTCATCTAATCAACCACATCTTCGCACCAGACCCATTTCATTTTAAATTGATGAGAGCTCTGGATGCTGCACACAACAATAACCACCACCTACAACATCCAAAGATTATTTACTACATTACCATAATACACTTGTAGCTAATCCATTAGTGGAACTATAGAATGGAAATGCTTAGGAAACATGTACAATTTAATATTACGACTGCACTCCACAGATCTCATGCAGCCACACTTATTACACTCATTTCGTATTTTGTAAGTCACAGAGTTTTAAAATGAATACCCGCTGTAGTGTATACAAAATCTCATAACAAATGCACTATGTATCTTATATACTAATATTGTTTCATTTTTCTTTAATTTAAATACGAAAATATAATTAGAATGCCTAAAGGCACAATTTCAATGGTACTAGAGTTGTGCTGTCCACTGTGTACATCTACTTTTGTGGTGTTACATAATAATCCTAGGAGTAGGATTTAAGCAATCAAATAGAGACTACCAGTACAACGTGCATCAGAAGTACTGTTCAGTTTGTTACGGTACTTTACCAATTGTGATTGTGAGCCAGATGAGACTAGCCACTAAATAGAACAGTAAATAACTATATAGTCATTTTAGGCTATAGTAGACGACAGTGTAGTACACATTTATCCAGGAAAGTAATCTTGAGTGAACTGAGCGTGTCTTATCCATAGAGACACAATGAGAAAAATATCACGATCATCCCACCGGTGCTCATTAAACAGTATGATAATCCCTTATAGGGCATTATGTTCCAATGTATCATCTCTTCCACGGTAAAGAACTGTTGGTGTTACTCTGGGACCCCTTCCGGCTATATTCTGGATTTGTGCCTACTCGACATATCACTAATTTCTCTATATTATGTACGTAACATGTATAATCTTTGAGGGAGATCCTTCAAGGCTCCGGGCATGTGTAAGTTTACCTTTCAGCTTACTCCAACCTCCCTATATTGCTTCTTCAGATTGCAGACCAGCAGTCAGAGAAGCTTTATCATCATAAATATAAGTAGGGTTATCTCATTCACATCATTACGCTTTTTCTGGGAATAAAGAAAGGCGTGAATCGTGATGAGATGAGACGACGAAAGAAGCTCAAGACAAAACTGACTTGAAAAGATCTTTTATTTTTTAAATAGTGGATTGCAGGGGAACATAAAATGAAAAATACTGACAATTCATCTGACCTGTGAAATAGATGTGTGTACAAAGTGCGTTAGTGGTTAATGGGTAAAACCGATACACAGCAGATCGGATATGTTCAGATTCTTCTTTTATTTTCTCCCCAAATAAATTGAACGAAGTACAACACGGCAGTAAAATAAAGTACATATACGCACACTTGTTGAATCAGCCGATTTGATTTAGATTTTTTTCTAAAGCAAAAGGACACAAGAAAGAATACTACTACTACGAAGTAGAAAACAGAAAGGAGGGAGAGACGAGAAGCAAGTCATAGAAAGTAAGTAATGTACGTAAGAAAGAGCCGAGAAATTCAAAAGGAGGAGGAATAATAAATAAGTGTCTGTGGACAGGGAGCAGAGAGAACCGAAAGAATAGAAATGAGCATAAGAAGAAGAGGAATAGAATAAGAAAATAAAAATTGAAGTGAAAAGGGGTAGGAGCAGAAGAGAGCAGAGGACACGAGGAGGACAAAGCTCTAAAGACTTGGGAAATATAGGAAAATTCAAATTCACCTCGGCTGGACTGACTTGGCTTAAAACTGAACTCACTCTCAGGTTGGATGTTTATTCATTCTTTAGGCAAACTCAGCTCATTTCAAAGACATAATGGCCATCAAATCACGTTCATGTTCAACTGGGACTCAAACTGGAGTCTTTCAATAGGAGGACACAATGGAGCACAACTGAAGTGAACGACACCCACACCACACCGCACGACACAATTTTAAATCCTAAATAGAAAACCAAGACATGCTACACCGCAGGACTCCTTCTGTACTTTTTGTATCTGTTGCACAGACATGAACTTTCAGTTCTTATCATCTTTTATTCTTCACATTATCTTCCACTCGTAATCAAAGCTTCAAATTTATTACGATGTCTAACAGGAAATAAACAAATGCTTTATAATGCTCCTGATGAACAAAGAGGGGGAAATATATATACTACGATTTTAAGGATAGATTTTGTAGTTTCATAATAAAGATATTATTAATTTTGGTAAGATTTTGTCATTGGATTTCTGCTCATCTGCTCCCAGTATGGATAAAATCAATGCAGTAATAAGTTTAGATTAGAGTCAAGTAAAAATTTATGTAAACAAAATAATTTTCTATTAAATATATCAGCAGATAATTATCTGCTGATATCTTTAATAGAAATTATTGAATTATTTATTATGAATTAATTCATAATAAATAATTCAATACATTAGGTGCTAATTAGTTTTACTTAACAAGCTCTGTTTTGTGGATGAGCCAAATTTTACATGTAAACTGGAATTAAAGATGGGTCATCGATGCCTCTCTCGGTGATTGAGAGAGGCACCGATGACCCATCATTAATTTCATTTTACATGAAAATTTAGTTCATCCCCAAAACAAATACCACGAGAAACAAATTGCAGCATACCAGTATTTGTCATTTGTGTATTAGGATGAAATTACATTACCTATGTATCTGTGTATTTCTTTGCTGTGTGAGTAAGTAAAAAAGGAGTCCGTCACATTGTAATGTCCCAAGAGTCAAAACTCACTGAAAGTGTCAGTAAAGAGATGAAGAGTCTGGAAAATGAAAAGAAAACATGATGGATTGAGCAGCAATTGAATGTTTGATTGAAAATTAGAATTCATTGTGACATAGGCAGGGAGTGGGAGCAGAAGGATTGAATCTTGTGCTACAGTTCCACTGTGTGAGAGATCACATCTCTTCTATCACCTTTTATCTCACAGTAACAAACCCGATACGTCAGCAAGAGGCACTCTCAAACCATTATGTGTATTATTCAGCATTTCCTTACTTTAACACACTAAGACGATATTTGTGATGATTGCGTCCACAAATCCATACACTTGATGTCAGCGCTGAATTGAAAGTCCTAAGTACTTCGATAAAGGTGTATTTACCATAAAGGATTATGAATTATGACGATTCAAGTTTTTAGGACACAATGGATGCGCTGGCGGACCGCTGCAAGAGTTACTTTAGCATAATTTCACGCACAATGTGTGATATATCTCTGTTTCACTGCATGATACAATATTCAATAGTGAAAACGGAATGATTCAGTCATCGCGGTGCAGTTTGTAGTCAGTGAGTAGTAGAACTACCACGTATTTACTACTGGTACACATTGTGCATCGTAGTAGGTTTAAAATCATCACATTATGTCATGCAGTAAGATCAACTCGGTTCTTTTTCCTTTCTATTCAATTTTCAATGGCCTAAATCGATTTTACATCACAAAGGGTCCGAGATGCTACAGCTGAAAGCTTGTCAAAGATTTCGAGGTCATTTCAGGGCTCACAACTCGAAAGTTTCTACAGCAAACTTCCAAATGTCTATATAGTAGACCCTTCAATGCAAGTTAAACGTACAATTGAGAGTGCGAGTTGTGGGGTTCAGCTAATATACGTCCCAGCCTGTACACTTGCAGTTAAATCAGTAGGTAAGGTAGTGATTACGGCAGGTCCGTATTTTGTTTGTGGTGCAAGTAGTCACTGGGTCTTTAATGGATATACATATAGTATACATAGTATATACCAGAACTAATACTCATACGATGCATCATCCAATTCGAATAAACAGTTAAAGAAAGGAACAGTGCTCTCACAATGGCTGCATTTGTTCATGTTGGCCATGGAGGATGCCTAGGTGAAGGTGATGACTCATAGCCAGTCAAGAAAAGGAATCGTCCAGTCCACTCCCCGCCACTATGAACTCATATTATCGTAGTAAGTAGTTAGTATTAGCCGAGATTCTAAATTGAGTCGAATCGGCTAGTTTCTTCATGTTAACAGAGCGTGAAACTCCAACCAGTAAATGTTTGTAGGTGTAAAAGTATTTGTTTATGTAAGTAAATGAAGCAGATGACTGGTTTACAATGAACCAGTTATGATTTAACGTTAATTATGAAAGATACAGTCACACCTTGTTTTTATTTTCTTAACGTAAGCCACCAAATTAGAAATAGGACGAGAGGAACGACTTTCGCATGTAATTTAGTCGTTCAAGTGAGTAAACGTTATAAGTGTCATACGGAAGGAAAGGGGGAAATGAACTCTCCGTGTGTGCATCGAAAAAATGGTTTGCTGAGTATTGTTGCCTGTGGTGCTGCTGGAGGTATGAGTGCTTTACGCGGTTAACTCTAAGCTCCGCTTTAATAATCGAGTGACACTTCATTACTACGGTGGAGATGGTGCTCATTTACAATTAGGCGTCTACGTGTACAGTAAATTGTACATATTTGCTAAACTGTATGTACACTAATACTAAATATGTATAGATAGGTAAAGAATACAGTAAATATTATCAAAGCACACTGTTCATAATCTATTACTATATGGTAGGCAGATACAGACAGTCTGTATTGTGTTATGGAGTAAGAGTGGAACTTGTGTTTCGCTTTTCATGGTGCTTTGGTGGTGAGTCATCTGACCCATCCACAGAGCAAGTACCTACCTGCAACCGAAACCTACCTGCTAATGTTAGCATCATAAAAGTTTGTAGGCAGTTTTCACATAGGATGATGTGCGGTGTGACCTGGTTGATGATATGCTAAATGCGTATGTAGACAGATACACACTCATAGCCTTAAATCCCACCTAAACTTCGACAGCGGGTCTTGACTCGTAATAGTAGATGATTTAGTCACTAATACGTATAGAAAATAGCTTGACCGTAACCGAAGTTTAAACAGACAATGTACAAGGAGAAAAATGAAATCTGTGCAGAGAATGATATTGCAAGTGTAATGTACGACACCCCAATCTCATTGTCAGTTTACACAGTGAGTAATGCTATATCTGGAACAGTTAAAGCGTACAGAGCAGGTGCGTGTGCACCCCCAAGGTTCGATATTGTTATCGGTGCTGAATTATTCTCTGTTATAGGATAACACTCAATTCAATTTTTAGTGAGACTAATTAGAGGTTTTACTACCGAACTCAATTAAATGTAGTAAAATTTTTATCGCATCTTAAATGCAATCTAATCGCATCTTTTATTCAATTCATAGAATTCAACGAAAATTAATGTTAAACTTAAATCGTTCTTAACAAAACTTACAAAAATTGCATTTTACTTTGAATCGAAGAAATAAATAGGTCATGAAAGGCAATGTTAGTCAATTGTTGCAAACTAAATGTTGGTCTAGTGCAATTGATTACACACCACTTATTTAGATAACGTTTCTCTAAAACACAAAATTTAAGACAACTGCGCATTATGTATGTATTTTCAGTTAGTATTATATTATATTATTATATTCAAATATCAGTTTTATTACATAACTGTATAAATAAAGAATGACATAATTTATTACAGAAAAATCGCCTGCAAATCGATTGTTACATTATTCGTCCATTGGCCACTCGTCCACTGAAACTCCTTATAGTTATTTAAATATAAGGTATTTATGGCATTTGATTTGCTACAGTATTTACTTTTGTGCTTTCACGATACATAGTTCAGGAGTCTATCTATTATAATATTATCAACAATAACCTTGTTAAACTGTTTTCATCCAACTCGTCAAGTAATATAAGCCGCGATTTGTGTTCCATCGTATATTTGTGTATATACGTAAGATATATTTATGTGCAACTGCTCAAACAGCACACGTTCAAATAAAAGATGAAATGTAGGGACAGATTATACTACTAGAAT
>JABASC010005543.1:0-10044 GCA_019776185.1 Plutomurus gul
ACAAAAGTTGTGTATGATCCTTTCTCCACAACTAAAATCCATTCTTGAAAAGTGAATTCTGAATTCTGTTTGTAGGTTTCACATATTGTATGCTTACGTAAAAGTATTTAGATATCATGTCAGCTTTCATTCCTTCATTCAAACAGTGTCTAAAAATATGTGTACTTTATGTTTTATGTACTGTATTTAAATTTTGAAGCATGCGTGATAGGTAGCAGTAAGTTGTAAATGCATGAACTTTCGGTGGCATGAGATACAAGTGATTCGTAAAGATTATCCGTGATACGCATAAGTAGGAACTTTTAGAGTACATGCTTTAAAAGTTTGAGAGCTTTGTACTGTAAAGTAAGTGGTTTACCGAGAGTTCATGCGATACGAGCCAATACACGTGTAGATGGAATCCTCCTTGTCAGAGGAAGTCACCCACAACCAGTGCACTGAGGGCCGCATCAACTTTACTACTTCAAATCTGTAAATGTGAATAGCGACCTAGTGCTTGCGCTAGAAACTGTTTGTCTTTTTATTGTTTGGCGTATCAGGAAACAATGAAATTCCAACGTAGTTGAGCAGCGCAGAGGCTAAAGTGGAGGAATAGCCTTCAGTCTATGTGTTTGGGCTCGTTTTGGATGAATTATTCGAAGAGCGTGAAAAGTATGTGTGTTTGAAGCAGCGTGACAAGGTTTTATAAAACTATTTCGCCTCCAAAAAAACTGTAGTGGTTCATATCCGGTTGAACGAGGATTCCACACCATTCCAAGTTATTACACAAAAATACCGCGCAATATCCAGCTATCATTTTAAATGGCACATTAAATCCATTTCATGTGACTTTAATAAATGAACTTTCTAACCTTAATTCTTTCCCTCTGTCATTTTTTATGGGTAACAGTAAGCTTTTATACAATAAAGAAAATACACGCATTTTTACATTTTACAATTCTTTTGTTTGTTGCCCTGTTGACCTGCATTCCAGTGATTTCGTCGTCCCTTCATGTCTTTTTTATTCTGCATCGCTATGTAGTGGCTCTGTCACATTTTTATCTATCCACATTTTTTATTTAATTCTATGTACATATAAGTTTGCAGATTTCACTGTGAGAGCGTTTTGGATAGGATTCGGAAATACCCGTTGTTTTACTGGAAATCTTTAAATTTCTATGGTGAAGACTGGTTTCTACGCTCTGATGCTTGGGAATATATTTATAATCTGGGGAGATGACAAAGTGCACCACACAGAATCTGTATGAAAAAGTTGGACTTACTGCACAAAAATATTTTACAAGATCTGTTGTGTAGCACATGTCATCTTCATGCAGGAATGTCATATTCCTTCAGATTGTTGTCATTCCTTGTCTCTGTGGTCTCCTGACTACAGTATTATATTTATATGCTTAGTTTATATAGTTCCATTAATAATATGTCTACTCGGTTACAGAACCGATGAAAAATGTTGAAGCATACATAACGTTTTATTTTACGATGGATCGACCAGTATCGTCATTTTATAACAGTGATCATTTAGCCCAGGCCTTGTACCTAAATGCCTTTTATTCATGGTGTTGGCGGAGAGCGCGTTGGACGCCGGTGTGACTACATTAGGTATATGTCATTACGTAAGTACGTGAGCCATTCTGCTGGTATTGATCCCATTGTTAAGGAAATCCTGTTATTGAAAATTCGCTGTGAAACCAGCATCTCTACTAAAGGAGCTCACCAATATTAAAAGTTGCACACATTTTCACTTCGATTCGACTGCTTGCAGGACATTAACAATTCTCTCAAACAGAAAATTGCCTTTACAGGATTTCATCTATGCTTTCACGAAAAACTAGAAAACAAGACAATGCACTCGCATTGCCTAATGTAAAAAGAAATGGCAACTGTAAGTGCATTGAAGTAAGTCGGTAGTATATGTACATATATGATTGTGTGTACATAAATGCATAAGTACACAATGTGTTTAAATGTATTTTCATTTCACGTTTAAAGGTCAGTAGGTTACGATTGTATTTACGACTCTCTTGCAACTCCTGTTAAGCAATATGCTTAAGAATGGGATCCACAATGTTTCATTTTACTGTTGGCATCGTTGAAGACTGAAGTGTTCAATGTTACTGTTTTCAAATGTATAGAACATAAGGTAATCAATAAGTAGTAGAATTATACAGTAGTGATGTGTTTACCCGTCTGCTGCACGTTTATATACGAGCGATTCAAGAGAAAGACTGGCTGTGAGTATGTTATTGAATTCTGCGATCCGTTTTCTGTTCGGAACTAGATTGGTAATTTAGTGAGCTGAAGTCATGTCAGTTCATTTGTCTCGGAGGGTTTGTGTTTTCGATCTCAAGCGTTTCGTTTGACTTGCCAGCAATAGCAGGGCTATAGCTTTATGTGCGTTGGGATTCTAGATCCATGCTAGATCCATAGTTATTACACTTCTGTAGTGGATAGGTCTGATTGTGAGTCAATGAAACTTAGTAGAACTTCCGTTTAATTTCAACCCTGCACACTGAATCACTGTGGTACGTGAATTATATCAACTAGGAAACCGAAACAGATTGGATCGGTAAAGGGAAGGCGAGTTCTTTATTCAAGAATATTATTATCAGTACATGCGTTCCCATTATTGGCAGATATTTCTATTTAGAGCGAAAGACCGGTGCCCCAGTAAATGCTGCTCGGATCACTGAGTACACATTCTCCTTCCGATGATATTTTTTCCTGAAAGACTACTGTTGCTATCTGTGGACGTATCCGAGCTATTTGCAATTTTTCTCTTTCGAGTCCTTTACTTATTATTGAATCTCGTACGACCCAATAACAGAAACAAAAGGCTTACCGCTGGCAACTGCCCCACTTTTGTTTCATCAGTTTGAAATGTTACATTGGTCTGGATGTGATTTGACTTCGAAATGGAGAAATGATTGCTTGACTTTCTTTGTTGGATGCAACTCTTGGCTAATTTCACTGGACTGCACAGGCGAGTTTTTTAAAAGTTATATTTGGAAGGCCGATGAATGCCAAATCTAAACGAAAACAAATCGTTTCACGCAATATAAAGTGGCAAAGTTTTCCTATTCCAATAAAATTGAACTTCTCTTTTGCTCTCTCTGGAGACATTCTACTGGACACAGAAGGAGCTGCGGCTGCCAATGATTAATTGTTTTCTTTCAAGCCAATTCTGCAGTAGAATTGATAGAATGATGTCGATTAAATTGCCTTTTCTGACTGTCTGCTATCCACTCTATATTTATGTGTGTAATATTATGATTTAACAACATTCTCCTTAATTTTTTCTTCAGGAACATCGTGGTATTTTATAATTTAATGAGATTTATGACGCAATTTGAGGATAGACATTTCTGGTTGTCTGTATACGTACGATACGACATTACGTATCCTATGTCCGAATCCAAATATAGAGATAATAAACACAAAAATGGCACCAGGGTTTTGCGGGTCTTTTAGACGAGTTTAAAAAGTAGACCATTTGTAATTTTTGTTCAACCAGGTGACTGTCCGCCTTATTTACTAACCTCTCTCTATAATGTTCTCACAATATATTTTAGGTTCACAATATATTTTAGGTTCACAATGAACATTCCACATCACTTTGTTACAAGTATACCTACACAATTTAACTCTAATATAAAGTATACATTTTTATAAGCAATTATATTTGAATAACTGTGTTGTTCCGAAGTTTCCTAATTCTAGCAATTATCACAAAACGGAAAAGTGTGAGAAAGGAACGGAAAGTGTTACATATAAAATGTATAGAAAGCGTTGCAGTAGAAGAATCCTACAATAGATTGTATGCATCACTTATTCAAACAATTTATTTAAATTAATGTAGATTAAAATTCTCGGCATGCACTTCGGTGATACGGTCCTTAATTTAAAACTTATCAGCTATAAAGCACCATTTATGGTTAAAATGCAGTAGTCAAAATATCAGACGCAGTACTTCGTAACTTACTTACTTAGTAGAAGGTTGGTGTTTCATTACTGAAGCGAACCGAAACTTCTTTGTGATGACTCCTACACTTTGAGAAGCAGTAACTCAAATACAGCACAAATAATCTAAGCTTTTACTTTCACCCAAAGTTCTTCTCTTTCGTTTTAATCGTAGAAAGTGCAAGTTTGTGAGCAAAAGTCGTGTTTTACTTAATATTGCATCAAGTGCTATATATAGTGCCACTTACTGTGTATGTATTACAGGGAAAATGACTCGCATAAATCACCCTCATTAAATGGTATTAGTGAGCATTCCGAATCCATTTCTTGTTGGAAAAGCTATTTATCATATGCGCTATGCGCGTATAGCAAATAGGAATACTGTATTTCAATTTGGAAATCTACGAGATTAACTCGCACTTCCATGTTCGGAGCTGTGGTGAGCAACTATATTATGAATGAGCTTTATTACAGTGTGGAGGTGTTAGTATGAATTCAGCGTACAAACATTTTCTAAACAAGGAAGTATCTAGAGCAACATCTGACTCTAAGCGTGGCGTTGTGCAGAATGAGAAAGTGTCTGCCTAAGTCAAAGTAACAAAAATGTGTACACCTGGTCCCATTCTACTATAAATAACTAAGCTCTTACAATTCGAATTCGTGTTTCACTCGGAGAAGAAAAACTTTCTCCTTATCCGTGAACTAAATACATGCTTATTCTCAAAACCTCAAGGCCCCATCTTAAGTCAGATTGCATTTCTAAAATCAAACATATTCAGATCTATACTTAACTAACAATAAGTTAACTTAACTTAACTAAGTATTTAAGCGTTCTAGAATCATTGCTTCAAAATTCTAGGAAACTCAACACGTTTCGCAATATTTAAATCTGCATCGATTTCTGTACTCACAATTGTCAATGTAACGAGGTTTCATCAAATGCTTTCCTATCTCGTCAAATTATTTCTATGTAATACACTTGTAATTTTAATGCCGAGCAATAGTTGACAGTTCCATGGTTCTAATCATGAATGATTGACAGGTGAAACACCACTAGCATAATTTATTAAGGACGTGCTTAACTTAATTAACGTAATTAACTTTCAGTTTTTATGGATACTCGGTGTTCACACTGATGCAATGACTTTGCCACACATGCGTAACCATATCTAAAGTTAAGCAATGTTTTTGCCATAGGTTTATAACAAACATATAGGTAAAGTCATAACTTAAAGTGTTTCGGAACAACTCGATCCTACCTAAATCAATGCCGATAAAAACTTTCCAATATGTTTCTTTCTTGACAGTGGATGTCAAGCGATTCCCCAAATTTTACAAAAACCAGTGTGCACAGTGCCTAAATACGTAGGTATACCTATTAGGTATCAACAGTTACTATGTTTCACACGTAGTGTACAATTCGTTATATAGTCAGTTGGTTTGTTCTCTTTTGTATTTAAAGGCTATATTATTCAAATACTATATGTTATTCTTGCGTAAAACTATAATGTTTCCAGTACGTGCTATTTAATGGCAGATATTTGCATTGAATGCTCTGTAGATACGCATCTATGCAACTATTTATTTTCGTACTACTTGTGCTGACGTATCTACATAGATTTTATTATTAGTAATTTTTGAAATATCAATGGCGAATGATTCTCCCTATTAAATCATCAATGGATACATGTGCAGAAGTAACCGTTTTAAAAAACCGTGAACATGCTAATGATTACAATTGGAGATTGGGATAAAAGTCTGTGGAACACAAGTATGTAAATATACAGATATTTGTACTCTGTAAATGCACTTTTAGAGAAAATTAAAATTTGGCCTACATCTCTTCAGCTGCCTTCCCACTGGAACTGAAATCAAACATAGCCGAGAGTCAGGTACTGACTATACACAGCGGATGTTACAGTTTTGTACTCTACGACTTTAAAACACGTTCGCCTGTGTTAGGCCGTGGGCGTGAGACTCGACAAAATGTTAGCACTTTAAATGATGAAACGGGATTTATATGTACAAGGCAAAACGCATTTTATCTGTAGGTATACATGCATACACTTTTGTCTACTTATAATAAACTGATATAATATCAACAAAAATATTCCAATAAAGTAGCTTTCTCCATTTCATTTAGAAACAAATCCCAAGGCTTCGTAGAACCACGTGTATCGACGTCGTAAATCAAGGGAGAAAATTGTGATCTGTTATCGAAGTATTCAAATGGAAGAATTTCTAATGTTATTTCCTAGCTATTGTGTCACAAAAAAACGTAATTCGTTTCACTGCACGAGTGTCACAAACCCATACGTATGTACGGCTTCAAGTGACATGTCCAATAAAACTGTTTTTAGAAGAAAGAAATTAGTCCCAAGTTCCATGTAAGTGTACAGGTCCATGATTCAAGGTTTCTTAATACAAGGGCCTGGCCATGTCTGATGGCGCTCCATTTATGGATGGGTAGGGTTCGAATTGTTTATATAAGAAACTGCACTAAGTATATTCTTTTTACCTTTCACTTGTTAATTGTATAGGATATACAGATTTAGTTTCCAATCGGATGGCCAAACCCGAAGTTTCCAATGATTCAAGAAATGCACACGGTTTTAAAAAAAATTTGTGTCTCGTTTAATCAGTAGTTGTAGTTGTATCTCACAAGTGTGGATATTGAATTGGTCATTTGAAGGTTAAGATCACAACTCACGAGCGATGTGGGCCGTGTATGTGGTAATGGCAGGGAAAGCGATGATGAAAAGCATTAATGGACAATTAGGCACTTGGATTTTATGTGACCTCTTGGTTTAAAAGAAATGTATTGGATTGTGGCACTGGCTGAAATTTAAGGAGGGGAGGTAACCCATTATTTGCACACTTTGTGTATGGATGGTACCCTGGGAAAGTCTGTCTGCTTTCACAGTACAACGTTTCCTCGCCTGCTGTTGGCAGCTTCTTTACTAACATGTTGGGTAATGAATCCGCAGAGTGAGCGGAGCTCAATACTTGTACATTTCGCTTGTTACATACATCCTGTCTTTTATTTGCCTCACGCTAGACAAATTCTCCGTGGAATTCTTGTTTATAATGTAGGTTACTTCCTCCTACTCTCCACCTTGTCCTATCACTGCCAGCAACGCAACCCTCATATTGTACTGTGTTATATAGGTACACTGTGCTATGCTGGTACGTTTTACATTCTAAGAGAATAGTTCCCAACGCTTTCTCCACGTAAACTGGCTCAATGCATAAAGGCTGTACCTATATATTGGTCGTATATCTTTTCGTGTGACACTGTTACTGTCATAATATTCCTTTTGGGTTATTCCTGGTAGTTTGTACGTGGTTGAATAAATTGGGAAATTGAGAAAAAATATGTATCAATCAACGTGTGCCGTTCCAGTCTAAAATGGCAAGAGAAACCAAAAACTTCACAATTTCAAGCAGAACATTTGATGAATGGGCGCTTTAATATTTTCAAAAAGAACCGTTTCTACCTCAAATAAGCACATATCCAAAGTTCCAAAGAACTCTTTTACACAAAAAACAATTCTTTTTCCTTTTTTCAAGTTGATATGACTTATGATTTTTAGCGTTAAATAAATCCTGTTTCAAGAATGTAAATTATTTATTTATCACGCAACTGTGTTCGAAACGTGTGCGACTTGTAGATGACTTATTGGATTGAGTGGACAGTTATTATTTGGCACACATGACAATATATGGATTTTTTACGGACCTCTAAAGATGAAATACACAGTCGTTAGTACAACAACTCTAGTAGAATCTGTGAGTATTGTAGGTACATACATATTATACAATCTGTTTGGAAGCAAAAAAATATTCTTCTCTTTTTGGAAGTCAGTTGGTACTTGGTTGTAATATCTGCATGTGTCTTATTCTTTACATTGGACTATGGATGCCAACTTTTGCAATAGAATAGATGAATAAGTGGATAGCTTGATATCCATCCAATTCCTCAGCTTTTATGCAAAAGTCAGTGTGTGTGTGCTATAACCGTTTTCCATCCGTTGCTTCCTTTCCAATTGCCCATCTTCGCCTATCCACAGTTCGTCAATCTTTTCAACTTCTCTGTGTGTGTAGTTCGGTGGTCTGTTCAGACTTCTCTCTTGACTCTGCAAAAGTCTTGAGAGCAGTCCACTCGGCTCCCACTCGGTTCACAACGACCAAATCAAGTCTCCTCGTGAATAATGCTCAGTTTGAAAACTTTTTTTCATTTTCATTCTTTCCTCTGCTTGCTACCAACATAAAAGAATGGAAAGCGGGAATGCTATTGAAAAAGAAGAGCTTTTATTCAATTCTCGCCCCTTGCTTTCAAATTTTATTCGTTTGTTGCGTTTTCCATTGTACTAATGCACTATTACATCAACATGAGCGTATATGTTGCTCAGAATGGTAGTGTTCGATTCTCCAACGACCCATGCCTTCCGTTAAGTACGCTCGAACAGACCGTCAAGCCCAACATTTTCACTTAACGACGGAATTTTTCATTTTAGCAAGCATTCAGTGTGCAAGGTCAATACTTTCGAAACGACTTAAGGTGCATACCTACTCTCTTGTAATACTAATACTTTGAGAAAATGCGTTTGTAAATTGCTTATCTATAACAATGGATTTGTATAGGAAATTGTCGTTTTTATGAAATAAACAAGTCTTCAATGTAGCGAACAATTGAGCTTCATAGAATATTTTAAAAAATGAGTTTAGAGGAAAAATTGTCAATAAGTATGTGTGTGCCGTAGTAGATAGTGTTCTATGTCGTGCATGTACATTGGCTACATATGTTCATGTCCGAGTAAACTATAGTTGGTGGCAATGCAACCGGTGCAGTATTCTTGTTTCTTGTAGCGTCTACTTTGTGCTCCAGTTTCGTAAGTTTATGTGCAGTCTCACGTTTCTTGACAATTGTATTGCATTTTTTGAAGATTTATCCTTCAGCATCACTAGGGTAATACACATCGATAATGGATTGTATCGATTTCTCAGAAACTTTTGCATGAATTCGCTCATCAAATGCTTTTAGTCCGACAAAGTCAACTAGAGGATGAATGTGACTCGACATACGGAAATTTCCATTGAATGGAGGACGTCATGTGAAAATAAAGATTATTTACTTTTCATCGTCCTTTTGACTTACTTTTTCCATTTTAACGCACCCCAAGGCTTATGGTAGGAGGCGGTGTAACTCTAGAACTTTTCCTCTGCAGCGTACTTTAAAAGATGAAAAAGTGAATTACAGTAGAAATTCAACGAAAGACTCAATTTTGGGGGAGAACGAGTTGTCTACTAAAGTTTGACTTAACTAGCTAGTTTATGAGTTTAATAAATTAATTTTCTCAACAGAAAAGGGTCACTTTCACTGCATGAATAATGTGAATGATACTAAAAGTAAGAAAGTCTACAATTACATCAGCATCCGCATTTTGCAAAGTACACTCAGATGCTGAATAGCACGGAGGCGCATACTCACTAAAGGATGGACAGTGTGCTACTTCTTGTAAAGAATATAGGACTGATCCAACCAAATTGTAAACACTTAATAAACTTGAAGTATATTTCTTGCAAATTACACACACAACTAAAAACAAAGCAAAGTTACAAATTAACGTAAGGTTCTGTAAATATTGTTTGAACATAGACAAGGTTTCGTAAATTCAACTTTTCACCTATTAATTCCGGTCCAATGGAATAAATTGGAATTAATTATATGTATTTCATGGATGTTCACCACAGAAGTTGATTGCAGGATCGTTCATTAGAATTTGATCAAGTCTTAAGTAGCATTATAAAATTTTCCGTTTCACAGTTTGAATTGAACCTTTAAAAACAAATCTAATACCGACCCGTTGCCCGCTGTGTAGTTGAAGTAAATTTCTGATACGAAAAGTTAGATTTTAAATATATTGTTAAATGTAATAAAAAGTTCCGAGTGAGAATCTCTGTTTCTACAAGTTTTATAATAATTCCACAAAAATTATAAATTCCAGAGTTGCACCGATGACCAACTAGAATGAATCCATTAATTCCAATTAATAACACCAATTAATTCCATTGGAATAATGTCAT
>JABASC010005544.1:0-10043 GCA_019776185.1 Plutomurus gul
TATTTAGATTCGCAAGGCAAAATAAATTAAAAAGGTGTACGCTCTTACCATTCCTTCCAATATATCCAGGCCTTTGAGTTCCCTGAAAGGGGCTACGGATACGAATGTGTTCAGCAGCACGATTCCCGAAAGATCTACCAGTATTGCCTACTCCAAACGAGTGTCCCCTGTGCCCATGACCCGCACCAAAAGATCTGACTGACCCACCACTGTGTCTACGACCTCCAAAAGAACTCCCACCTCTGTGACCACCATGTCCGCCACGTTTCCCAATAACAAAGTAACTGTTGTAAATTAAAGTCAGCAATAAGACGGTTAACCCAACATGGTAAGTTAATTTCATTTTAAAAAATCACTTTGTCTAACAATTTCGAGTAGTCGGCCGGGCGGTAAAATAGAGAGTAGTTGTTAGTGCTGAAGTCTTAATGTTTAGCACGCACAGCTCAATGTCCGTCAATGGTATTTATTAGGCAAAAATCTCAAACATTGTGCGAAGAAAATAAACAACGAAATTGAATTGACATAAACTATCATGGTGCATATTGTATCAACAGAATGTGTATGTACTACAGTAATATGATATAGTCCGACAAAAATAAGGAGTAAAAATTGTTTGTGTAAATTGGCTTTTCTCCATTTAATTCAAAGAGCCATCATTCAAATCGCAGTCAAATCACACAACAAATATAAAGTAGTATGTAAATATTAACAATTCAGAAGTATTCACAATAAACCCACTAATTTTGTATACTAGCAAAATATACATACATTCCAAGACTTATGTGAATCACAAATTATTCCCCTCCACTTCGTAGTTCGATTTCCATTGTTCACCTCTGCGACACTCATGCGGAACTTCAAGTCCTAGTTTATCCAGAGGCTCCCACGGATCTCGTAGACAAAATCCGTTTCCATTCCACATGACTGGATTTTCTACTTCTCTTTTCCTATGAATAAATTGTTAAAGATGTCATTCTTCTGTATTTATTAAAGTAATTATGATCTGTGCTCAATAACTTACGTTCTAGATTGCGTAGTGGGTCTACTCAACCACTTGGGGTAGTCAGACAACTCTTTAGCGCCAGCAACACAAGCATCCATTGACTCCGCGAATTTGTCCAGATTATAAGCTGAGTAGAACGTTTTCCAAAGTGCTCTACCATTTTTACCAGGGTTATTCCTACAATGAAAAAACATGTATTACTCAACTGTCTCCCAAACATTCACCTCTACCAAATCCATATCGATAAAGCAACATTTTTGGAAGAGCTTTTACCATCTATAAATAATATCTTTATTGAAGAGCGACTCCAATTTATTAAAGAGAGCGCTGTGATCCTGAGGATTGCTTTCAAACTGTCTTGCACAATAGAAGTGGCCAAAGGTGATCATTTTCCACATCGTTTCCACAATTAAATCACGCTTTCCCAGACTGGAGGCATTCCCCAAAGTCTTGTGTTTTTGTTCATCAGGTAGGCCAAAAATTGTATTATTCAATTCGAAAGTGGTATCAGCGTAATCCCCGGAAGTCTTATTAAGACTCATATCCGTGAAATTTACTTTTTCCAACTGCACAACAAATTATACTATAAATCGTAAAAAAATACTCTCCCAATAATGATCAGTATTGATCCTGTTCAAATTACGTCTTACCGCAGTTGTGCATTGGCAGTATCGTGTGGTTTCATTTGTGGTAGTTGCGTTACTAGCAGCAGTTGGCTTGGTCCCATTTCGACAATTGGTAAGATTCATCTTTTCGGCATAATAGAATTCGAATGATTTGCCTTCGTCAAAGCATTTAGTCAAGGAATCCTTAATCCTTTTGTCTTGAGCTTGATCTTCGAAATGCAAACCATAAGGATTCGAATCTCTTGTGTGGATGAAAAGGTAGCGAAAAAGTCTCATCAAAGAATTGACAAGGAACGGTGCGACTTGAGTTGGAGGACAAACCTTTAGGAATACTTTCTTCACGTGTTGTAGCATCACCCACTGTCTGTAGGCAGCAGACTGATTTGAGATCGGTGGACCGTGGTTTCCATTCAGAACTAAATTCAACTCTATTTTCATGACACGCCTTGTTTGCTCCCTGACTAATTGCCGCTTCTCCTCTTCTGATAAGAGAGAATCTTTGGGGTAAAGAGAAAAATCTGAACAGTTGTCGAAAGAACGTTGTTTGCCCGATAGTCTCTCCAAATCTTCGGGGCTTGGAAAATCCAGCATGATCCTGTTCTTTTGTCCTGTCTTTTCTGTCTTTCCCTTCGTCATTGCCCTCCCCACTGCCCGTAGTTTAGGTCTGCGACGACGCTGCGCCGACCTCTCCACCCTGCTAAGAACAGGCTGGTGTTCCAGTGCAGACAACATCATCGACGCTCGTATAACTTTTCCACCTGTACCACGGGTTGCATATTTAGTTTAATTCACGGCAGGTCAATAATTGTTCATAATTTGTCTTGCAGAATATATTTTACAAAATGGAAAATCCCAGTGAAATATTATGGAAAATGGGTTGTGTTGTGGGAAATGGAATGAAATGGTAAAACTTAAAACCCTGGCCTTACTTTTAACGAACAGCATTTTTCCAGGACGAATTTCAACGATACTACTAATTGAACTGTCCCCGTCATCATTTGTGCTTGGGCATTCCTCTGAAAATCCTATGTGTGCTACAGAACCTCGAACTTTGTGAACGAATACGGAGGGCTCGTTTTTATCAGACTTTTTATTTGCATTTAAGCAAACTGAATCTCCCGACAAAGTGCCAGTGGACGCATGAGCTAATTTCACCTTCAGACTTTGTTGCGGTCTAATCCTTACAATGATAAGACTCCGATCTGGATATTTTGCATCATCGGAACCGTCATTATGAAAACCTGAGCTTTTACTAATATTGTGAAAGACATGAGCCTTTGCACTTGCTACGAAATCTCTGGATTCAAATGGATTGTCCGGACTCCCAATGTACACGAGTTTTCTCACCTAAAATTATCATGTATTTTTCCAGGAGCTTCATAAAAAACTAAATGAAACCTCAAATCGTACTTACCGGTGTATCCACATTGAAACAATGATTATTCCCAAACGCTAACTGATAGTCCTCGCCACACCAATCGCTGCTTAACGCCCAACTATTATTTGATTTGTATACATTATAATTTGTCTAATGTCTATTGTGCAGATTGAAGTAACAGATATGGTATAATTAATTAAATATTAAATACAAAAAATCCTTGAATTGTTAGCCGCAGGGAAGGGAAAATCCAGGCTTTTTTCAACCAAAACCCCGACCAATGGGTTTTGATTTTGGGGACATGTATTAAACGTAGGGTAGATTTAGGCATACGAATTATCATAAGTCGATTTTGCCATAGTCTACTTTGGATTACATGGAAAATAGATGTACGTAGATGTAATAAGATCTAACTACGATCTAACCTCAAAATCAAATAATTTCTACCAGCAATGTCCATAAATTAGCAGTTTTTGGTTTTAGCAAAAACCCAACGAGTCGGGTTTTTAGTTTTTATGAGCTGGGTTTTTGAAAACCTACTAAAACCCCAAACCCAAAAACTCACTCTGGCCCACCCTGGCTAGCAGTGTGTCACCAAACGACATTTAAATACACTCACAGTCCATTAACGCAAATTAACGCAAACGCAATCTAATGAAATGGTTTCCGGAAGCCAAACCCCATGGCTGCAATCTTGAGTTGAAACATTATATTCAGACTCTTGGTTAAATCCATTGGCCGAGTTGCAAATTTTCAGCCAACCAGGTTCACTTTTTGCAATAGAGAATAGATGAAATACAGTAAAACTAGTTAAAGCGTTCGAAAGGAAAGTATGCCCTAACCACATTTTCTTTGACTTCATTAAAATGAATGTGGAGAGATTGCATGGATTACTAACGATAATGAGAATGGAAATGAAAGCGGTATATTAGTCAACATGGAAAATGAAAGTTACTTTAAAAACATTGTTTATAATGTCTGCAAGACAAAGAACACCAAACAATGCAATATCAGTACCGCACCAAGTACATACTGTGTTCAAGTAGAGAAAGTCTAATAATTTCATTATTGTCAACATACTGTATAAAGGACAATGATAACGAAATTGTGTTGACATTCGCCATTGTTCAGCGAAGTTAAACGGTGTTTACTATGTACTACATAGTACCAGAACCAGAATCAGTATAATTTGTAGAGTAGGGTGTCCAAAACTATCGATTGCATATTGCATCTAAATAAATGCACTTTTTAATCACGTAAACTCATAATCGACGAGCGAATGAATGCCTAGAATTAGTAATTAATAATAAAATGCCGGTTAATACATACTGTAATTAGAATTATTATTTGAAAAAAAACCAGATCTGTTCAAATAAAAAGTTTTTATTAATGGATTTGTACGAATTGTGTTGGGTCTACGATAGTATTTAAGGCGGCAATGTAGCCCACATCCGAAGTAAAAGGAGTATCCTTTGTTGACTAAATCAACTTGATTTGTCTTCTTATAACTCTGTACAAATGGTACTTGAACAGTATTGCTCACGATTGCAGTTCATAGTATGCATTGTAATGCAAGCTCCACTCTAACAAACAAATAATTTTAACCAAACAAATATTATAATTTTTGAATTAGTTTTTGATATTAAAAGCAGATTCTGAAGATAAGTTGAATTATAAAACGGCGCACATTTGTTAAGTCAACATCTACAGTTGACAATAAATATTTTGGTCTATGCATGTTTGTCAAATTAGTTGTTTTTCCAACTTATCGTATTTAAAATCTGGCACAGGTTTAAGCACTATCGTGAAAGATTATGTAGATATGCATACTCTTCGTAAAATATATAACAGCATGTGGATATTTGTGTAAACACACGATTTAATAAGTAACTACAAAACAAACTATGGAAAAAATCTTCTAAATAGATGATATAATAATTATTATCTGCATCTGTAACAATATTTCACCATTTTGCCATGACACGACATATCTCAGAAGCTCATATCGTTATATATACGAGTACTTTACTACTATGTTTTAAAAGATTTCTGTATACAAAGATGCCTTTACGTTTAAATGTCATGTTGTTTTGCCACAAAACTGAACACAGTAGAACTGTGTTAAAGCGTCGAATGCAGAGTGGACATGTGTTGTTTCAAATTCGCTACCTTGGAGAACTTCTTTCCACAAATCGGACAAGTTGTTGCTCCACTGTGGAATTTTTTATGGTCATTTAGAGAACGATGGTGCACATATCTCTTCCCACACAAATCACATACAAATGGAGCAGTGGGATCACAAGCGTTCGTTTGAGACTGTGAAATATTCGGGGAACTAGGAAGAAGTTGATCTGTCAGACTGAAGCTGGGAGCCGATAGTTGTCCACTCAATGGTCTCAAGTTGGATTTGCGTACACTTGATGCATTCAATAGTTTGAAGGCTATGAAATTAGAAGGAGATCCTTTGGTTAACGGGGGCAAATGCCGAAATGATGTCCCCTGGCTATTAGTCAAGTCTTGTTCGTCCTCTTCGCAGTCGTGGTCCACTTGACCTGGCTCAGAGAATCCGTTCTCATTTGCATCGTCTTCGCCATCTTCATCAGTTTCATCACCATGTTCTGCGTTGCGTTGTGTGACGGACTGCGAGTTCAGCTTTTGGATCTCAACCTCAGGTAATTTCAGAAGTAGATCCTTTCTCTCGATTGATTTCAACCGTTCTTTAGCTGTATTACGTATAAACAATAACAACTAAATTGTAAAACACATGAAGATAATCCAGAAAATGTGATAGTAGTAAATATTTAAGCATTCCAAACTCAAGCTGTCATAAATAATATAGTATCTCCTAAGGTATTCAAAGTCTAAAGTGCTCTACAATAATTCTCATTATTCCTATATGCACTATTCCATGGACCTAATAAGTATATTTTTTAATTATAATTTATAGAATACTAGTTATGTCATGACGGTCAATAGTGTGTTAGTTCTTCAAGAGTGTCATTGCAGAATGTGTATACCTTATTGGTGCATTTTATGAACGTGCAAGTAGAAATTATGAGTATTTATTGAACCTATAGATTTATGTACATACATTCACTTTTTTAAATTGTAAAATAGTTACTTAAAGCAAGAATTAATCCTTTTTATGCCAAATCTCTGAAGAATATTACTTACAAAGTTATGTCTTGATAATGAATATATTTTATTAACATGATTAAATAGTGTTATGACATATTCACATAAAATCGTACAAAAAGCCGGTACTTCAGTATTATTTTCTCACAAGACAAGTATAAAAACGAAAAGTAGTATAATTGTTGTGTATATGGTTAAAATGCAGTTCGAATGGGATTAGTAAATAACATTCATTCACAAAACTAATTAGTGTGCTACAAAGGTGACACATTATTTGTCTGATTTATTAATAAATAAGTTTGAGTTAACATGGTTTCAAATTTTTACTATTGTGTTGGGTTTTGTTTTATGTTAGAAATACCACACATGGTTCCCAGAGGCTTATCAAGGTCAAGGGTGCTACAGCTCCCCTATTTAAAAAAAATTGACATGGGTAGGATGAATAGAGAGAGAAGGGCGAAGGTGGAGCCAAGAGTAAGATAGGCACTGGTCCCCCCCCTCGATCTGCCCTCGTATGAATCCGCCACTGATGGTTCGACACAATGTACGATAGTAACATTCGAATTAACAATAAGTTACTTCATTAAAGTTCGTTATCTGGAAATATATTAGTTGGAAAACTGCAACAGATTTTACATCTCATCTGTCAAAGTCAAAGCATTTTCACCAGAAAAATATATATTAGTTGAGTCTATGCTGATCTGTTTAACAGTCTTGGTCCAACAGTGAGCAAAATATTAAGAACGTTAAGTTTCTTTGAAACAATGAATTGATTTATTTACCAATACAGACATATTTTCTAAAATTCAGCATTAGAAGTGTTGAATTTCAGGACTAAACTAGGAGAAAATGAAATATATTTTACAACTAACTCTTTCTGTTTAACAATTTTTTAAAAGGGAATAAACAAAGGGAATACTAAAACTGCATATTTTAAATCCTTTCTACCGCCTTTCATCTAATATAAATACATTTGTACGGAGGAAGTGGAAGGTAAATCTGGGTTGACGCAGACCGGAAGCAAATCAGGGCCGATCGGACCGGAAACAAACGTACAGGTACATTGGCAAGAGTTGTGACATGTTCGTTCAAAAATTGTTGTCATTCTTGCGATGAACAGTTCGTACATGTCTAATCAAATGTGACCTTTTCGACAATTGACGACCACAGACAGGACAGACGAAATCACCTATGATGAATATGACATTTTTATGGAATTCATAGAAATGCAGATATAAATGGAATATATAGAAATATACTATACCAAGATGAAACCTATGATGCTCCTTTAGAGACGTAAGATTTCTGTATTGTTTGCCACATAAGTTGCATGTGTGGAGAGTTGGGGGTGAAGAAGTATAGTCTTGATCGAAAGTGAAATTAGATTCATTGAAATCTGCGTCAGCTTCCACTACACAAGTAAATCACAATAATATTTTCAGTTACAATTACCATCAATGTTATGATCAATATTGTTCATAGTATATTAGCATACATGTTCTATTTCCAATTCAAATAGATGTAAGCTGGGAATTTGTAAGTGACTCCAGATACGACAAAAAGGAAGCAGTATTTGTTAACAATCAGGGTTATAATGCGTCTATATTCCTACCTACATACATAAGTTCACCTATGGTCTGTCTAAAACCTACGAAGTAGCTAACAAAAGTATCCTAACTTCCAGAAAAATTAAGTACGCACTTTGTGAAATTAAATGGACTATTACCGCTGCAACAGATTATTCAATAACGTTTATTTCGTATTAATACCAGTACAACAACAACGACATAATATTATTACATACATAAGTATCAGATATACTGTGATGTGTAAAACCCGGTCAATTCAATGCACAAGGCAAAATATAAATTGCACATTATATCTAAACTATACAATTACTAATAGTTATTTTCACTGCTATCACTTGTCACTTTTTCTACGTTTTCTACTTTAGGGCTGGATGGTTGAACAATTTCTCTGTGGACAGTTGCAATATGTCTCTTTAAATCTCTCTGACGTGACATTGTCTGATGACAGAATGGGCAAATGTTATACAACCCTTGATGAATTTTTAAATGGGAATCTAAGCTGGATCGACATTTGTATTTTTTGTCGCACTTGGTACAGGGATACCACAGAATGCCCTCGGGATCAGTCACCTCCGGGGTGGCAGCGGGTAGAGGTGGTGGTGGTGGACCTTTAGCAATCACCGTTTTTTTGCTTCCCGACGGACACGATGGTGTTATTACAGTGCCCACTGTAGCTTTTCTGCTCTTTGCTAGAATGTTAGGTATGTGCACAAGTGCCGGTAATGAGTTGTACTTTGTGGGGGCGGACGAAGACAAAACATGATGCAAAATTCCAGGAGATGGATTTGTTATGTGTACTGGGTACTGGAAAATCTGGAATCCTTCGGCTGGAATTATAACTTCCGTTTCTTCCTCAGAGTCAACGAATCCTCGCTCTGCAATAGTCAAATGTGAAAATGTGTGGAAATTGACTTTCATTCGTCTTTACGAACTTATTCCCTACTTACTGTACATTCAGAATTTAAAAGCATAATTTTCCATGAAAAATATATAAGGAAACTACTACAATGATAAGTCTAACAGCAACATAAATGCAACCAATAAAACCAACGTACGGACGAAACTTTCAGGACAGATTTAGTCGATACTTAGCCCTTCACAAACTAAGAGAGGACAACTACAAATTCGCAACCTTCTGAACCTAAATCACTATAACTCCCTTTGAATGCCCTCTACAATCCATGTAAAATAAAAATTATAAATAAAAATGTATTCGGTCACGTATTTATTAGTATAATCTCTGTAAGCAAGGCGAATTTGTACTACACATTAATTAATTAAACGTATTTTACTAATAATGACTATTGTACATAATCTCAAATACAAATTCATTTGTTCGCCTATTTACTATTCCTATATATTATTCAGTTAAATGTGTATGCCAGGTGTGAACCACATTGCGCAAAGAATTAACACTTGTTTCTATTTGATTGCTGTCAGTTCGATTAGTATCATAAATACACTACAGTCGATATTGATTAGGGATTAAAAGTAAATTCTAGAATTAACACATACAAATTTACAAATAAGTAAAGACGAGTACAAGTACAATGGGAACGTCAACAAGAAGTACTTTAAATGTTTGGCTGATGTATTCCAAGCCAAAAATGTTAGCTTAAAAATCATCACCTACAACAGGGAACAAAATGCTTTGGATTACTAGACAAACTTTGGAAATACTGAATCATACAAATTGCTTTTCTCTTTTTTCTTTTGAAAAACATAAATTTCAAATTTCCAAACGGTTGATATACTCTATTAGGTTATTATTACATAATACCAGGATGCCACACCATAAGAATAGAAAACCTTGAGCATATTTAGATTTAGGTACCACAATAATCGTCTATACTATCAGTAACAAAATTAAGAAAAAGAAATTAATTTCATTGTATATTTTTCTTAAATACAGATAATTGAAATTTTTGGATTTCATAGAATTTGTATTGTAGTGGTATTCCATTCTTACTATGAATTAAATTATGTTATTATGAGCCCCTACTTGCTCCGTTTTGTACATAGATGCATCTGGTAGGCCTTATGTATTCACTTAAAGTTATTTTCTTTGTACATGACACAGGAATTGTTCTGAATGTTCTGAATTTGTTCTGAACAAATGTTCTGAATTTTGACATGAAACAAAAAACACGAATTTATGCAAAGGACGATTTCATTATGTAGTGTAAATGCAGAGAATTCAGACATATTTGGAAGTGTCTGCCACCAAAGTACACAATTTTGTCAAATGTTGATGTTGTAAAACTGCTTTTGCCAATTTGTGAAAACTCTAACGTAACCTAAACCTTTTCCTA